>VZTT01058341.1:104238-153964 GCA_013400855.1 Buphagus erythrorhynchus | reverse complement strand
AGGCAGCCCTGAGGGGCAAAGGAGTCCAGGAAGGCTGAACATTCTTCAGGAAAGAAATCTTATGGCACAGGAGCAGGCTATCCCCATATGCAAAAAGACAAGCTGGTGGGGAAGCAGACTGGCCTGGTTGAACAAAGAGGTTTGGCTGGAACTCAAAGAAAAAAAAGAGTTTATGGCCTTTGGAAGAAGTGGCAGGCAACTCAGGAGGACTGCAAGGGTGTTGTGAAGTTATGGATAGAGAAAATCAGAAGGCCAAAGCCCAAGCAGAACTTAGTGTGGCTATTGGTGTAATAAACAATAAAAATGTTTCTGTGTATACGCTAATAACAAAAGAAGGGCTAAGGAGTATCACCATCCTTTACTGGGTGTGAGGTGGAAACACAGTCACAAAGGATGAGGAAAAGACTATCTAATGCCTTCACTGCCTCACTCTTTAATTACAAGACCAGTTGTTTTCCAGGTACCCAGCCTCCTGAGCTGGAAGACAGGGACAGAGAGCAGAACAAAGCTCCCATAATCCAAGGGGAAATGGCCAGTGACCTGATACACCACTTAGACACACAAACAAGCCTATGGGACCAGATGGGATCCACTAAAGGGTATCAAGGAAGCCAGTGGGAAATGCTCACCAAGCCACATTCCATCATTTACCAGCAGTTCTGGTTAATGGGGAAAGTCCTGGGTACCTGGAGGCTGGCAAATGTGACACTCATCTACAAGAAGGGCCAGAAGGACAATTCAGGGAAGAGGCCTGTCAGTCCAGCCTTGGTGCCAGAGAAGGTCATGGAGCTGGTCATTCTGAGTGTCACCACATGGCATGTGCAGGGATCAATCAGCACAAACATGGGTTTATGAAAGGCAGGTCCTGCTTGACCAACCTGATCTCCATCTACAGCAGAGTAACCTGCTTGGTGGATGAGGATAAGACTGTAGACACTGTTTACCTGGACTTTAGTAAAACCTTTGACACTGTTTCCCACAGCATTCTCCTGAAAAATAAAATGGCTGCTCAATGTGTGGAAGAGTACACTGTTTGGTGGGTAAAAAAACAAATTAGAAACCCCCAAACTGGCAAAAAACAAGTCAGGAAGCAGCACTTTGCAAAGAGAGAACAGTCAATGCAATGTATTTGTTGGATTTAGACCCAAAAAATGGAAAACTGAACATATGTGCCTTCAGTAAAAATCTAAAGATATTTTCAGGAACTAAAGCAGAGAAATAAAAAAAGAAAATAAAATGTACTATAGGTTTATCTGTATGTGTGTGTATAGGAACTACAGTTGTTGAGGCAGAATAGTCAGATATTTTTGTTTGGTAAATAAATGCCACAGCAGTTATAACTAATCCAGACTTCAATATCATTTGAGAAAGCAACACATGATATTACATTGCAGAAAACGGGGGTTAGAATGGCTGGAAGGTGTGTAAGGAATTCACTGAAAATGAACTTCAGTTTTAACCACTGATCTTTGCAATTGTGCTTATCTGGTGTACTAATCAATGACAATGGCATAAAGGTAGGAATAGTCCAATGAAATTCCATGCTGGAACTGCCTACTTAGAATGCAGCAGGTATAAAATACATGGAAATCAGAAAGAATTAACTTACTTGCTAGAATAGCAGAAGCATAAAGTTGATATACTAAAAATCAACATATATTTTTCCTGGAAAATCACTGACTATCAGTGGATCAAAGGATGGATTTGATCATCAGAGGATGAAAGCTTTTGCTGTGCTGATTGAACTCAGTTTGTATATGAGCAATCAACGTGGTCTTACCATTAAAGACTGATTCTAATGAGGCCTGACAGAGAGAAAAAACCATTTTACAAACAACCCAAGTAGCATTTTAAACTGAAGTTGTACACTACTGATGGATTACTTTATTCAAGAAGCCAGAAAAGGCCCAATGAAATACCAGAATCACAACTCTCTCAGCACACACCTGAAGGGGCTTTGCTCCAAACACAATGACAAACTCTAAGAAAACCTTAAAATAAATAAACATCACTTGGCATCACATGTAGTTCTGCAACATTAGATTGCAAGTGAGCAGATATATAAAGTCTGAGCTCTGACAATGCATAGATGTTACTCAAATGACACAATTTTTATTTGATTTTTAAATTGATTAATAAAAATGTGTGCAAGTCTTGGTGTACTTGCTTGCTTTCAGCACATATAGGTGGGTCCTAGCATTATCTAGACTGCATTTAACAGTTAAAGATCCTTTTCTGTGGTTAAAATATTAAACTAAAACATCTGCTAATCTAACACAATTATCCACTGTTTTCAGAAGAATGAGTAAAAATTACAAAGGTAAGATAGGATAATAGAGGAAGGATTTCCTTTTAAATGGTTTGTATTTCAATGTTCATGCCACGTAAGCGGTAAATAATTTCTATCACTATAGCTTCAAAACACAAGTCCTCAGGACAATTTCACATCTGCTTTTCACACAGGTGGGGGGAATCCTACCTTAATACAGTAGTCACAAACTTGACATTTTTATCCTTTCAGTACTGTGGAATAAATTCACTTGAANAGCAGAACAAAGCTCCCATAATCCAAGGGGAAATGGCCAGTGACCTGATACACCACTTAGACACACAAACAAGCCTATGGGACCAGATGGGATCCACTAAAGGGTATCAAGGAAGCCAGTGGGAAATGCTCACCAAGCCACATTCCATCATTTACCAGCAGTTCTGGTTAATGGGGAAAGTCATGGGTACCTGGAGGCTGGCAAATGTGACACTCATCTACAAGAAGGGCCAGAAGGACAATTCAGGGAAGAGGCCTGTCAGTCCAGCCTTGGTGCCAGGGAAGGTCATGGAGCTGGTCATTCTGAGTGTCACCACATGGCATGTGCAGGGATCAATCAGCACAAACATGGGTTTATGAAAGGCAGGTCCTGCTTGACCAACCTGATCTCCATCTACAGCAGAGTAACCTGCTGGGTGGATGAGGATAAGACTGTAGACACTGTTTACCTGGACTTTAGTAAAACCTTTGACACTGTTTCCCACAGCATTCTCCTGAAAAATAAAATGGCTGCTCAATGTGTGGAAGAGTACACTGTTTGGTGGGTAAAAAAACAAATTAGAAACCCCCAAACTGGCAAAAAACAAGTCAGGAAGCAGCACTTTGCAAAGAGAGAACAGTCAATGCAATGTATTTGTTGGATTTAGACCCAAAAAATGGAAAACTGAACATATGTGCCTTCAGTAAAAATCTAAAGATATTTTCAGGAACTAAAGCAGAGAAATAAAAAAAGAAAATAAAATGTACTATAGGTTTATCTGTATGTGTGTGTATAGGAACTACAGTTGTTGAGGCAGAATAGTCAGATATTTTTGTTTGGTAAATAAATGCCACAGCAGTTATAACTAATCCAGACTTCAATATCATTTGAGAAAGCAACACATGATATTACATTGCAGAAAACGGGGGTTAGAATGGCTGGAAGGTGTGTAAGGAATTCACTGAAAATGAACTTCAGTTTTAACCACTGATCTTTGCAATTGTGCTTATCTGGTGTACTAATCAATGACAATGGCATAAAGGTAGGAATAGTCCAATGAAATTCCATGCTGGAACTGCCTACTTAGAATGCAGCAGGTATAAAATACATGGAAATCAGAAAGAATTAACTTACTTGCTAGAATAGCAGAAGCATAAAGTTGATATACTAAAAATCAACATATATTTTTCCTGGAAAATCACTGACTATCAGTGGATCAAAGGATGGATTTGATCATCAGAGGATGAAAGCTTTTGCTGTGCTGATTGAACTCAGTTTGTATATGAGCAATCAACGTGGTCTTACCATTAAAGACTGATTCTAATGAGGCCTGACAGAGAGAAAAAACCATTTTACAAACAACCCAAGTAGCATTTTAAACTGAAGTTGTACACTACTGATGGATTACTTTATTCAAGAAGCCAGAAAAGGCCCAATGAAATACCAGAATCACAACTCTCTCAGCACACACCTGAAGGGGCTTTGCTCCAAACACAATGACAAACTCTAAGAAAACCTTAAAATAAATAACATCACTTGGCATCACATGTAGTTCTGCAACATTAGATTGCAAGTGAGCAGATATATAAAGTCTGAGCTCTGACAATGCATAGATGTTACTCAAATGACACAATTTTTATTTGATTTTTAAATTGATTAATAAAAATGTGTGCAAGTCTTGGTGTACTTGCTTGCTTTCAGCACATATAGGTGGGTCCTAGCATTATCTAGACTGCATTTAACAGTTAAAGATCCTTTTCTGTGGTTAAAATATTAAACTAAAACATCTGCTAATCTAACACAATTATCCACTGTTTTCAGAAGAATGAGTAAAAATTACAAAGGTAAGATAGGATAATAGAGGAAGGATTTCCTTTTAAATGGTTTGTATTTCAATGTTCATGCCATGTAAGCGGTAAATAATTTCTATCACTATAGCTTCAAAACACAAGTCCTCAGGACAATTTCACATCTGCTTTTCACACAGGTGGGGGGAATCCTACCTTAATACAGTAGTCACAAACTTGACATTTTTATCCTTTCAGTACTGTGGAATAAATTCACTTGAAAAGCTGCAATCCTGCGAAGTTACCAGTAAAGATAATACACTGGAAAATGTTGAATTTTAATGTGTTTAAGCATACGGGTATATTTTATTCCATGCCTTCACTTTGTAGTCTGCAAAGTCTCAAAACACTAAGACTCAAAAGGAAACATAAAGGGGCAGGTTTGAGTTTTTTTGGCAAATTCTGACCATTGACTTTTTAGAAGTACCCACAGAACAGTGCATGTTGTAGAATTCCTAGCATCAGTTATGGAAGTATTCCAGCAAAAAGGAAAAAGAGAAGTGTCCTATAGATAGTCAATGTAAGAAGACTTCAGTTTATATGTAAATAAGCACAGCTTCTTACTATGGAGAAAATCCTTTTATCTTCACTGGCTTCATTAACTTCCCTATGAGACGAGTACATCTGGACACAGACTTGGTTATCCATGACCATAATATTTTCTTCCAAAAAAAAATTAAAATTAAAAGCAAGGTTCAGTGAATGTGTAAATACAGCTCGCTTTTGCAGTTAAAGATTTTCAGTTATGTCAATATGGTTAAGAAATCACACTTAAACCCTACCAGAATGTGCCATAACTTACAGTAAACTCAAGAGTATCATTCTGAGATTTTTTTTTTGGAATGTGCTCTCATTTTGATTTGTGAATAAGTACACACTAATATAAAAATATATTCTCTGCAAAACAGAAACAAGCTTGAAGACAAAGTACATTTCAGTTTTATTTAAAGCAAATGCCAGTGTTTTGTAATGCCCAGTGAGCAGGTAAGTTTTGATTTCACTGAATGAACTTAAGGTTGAGAAAGGGGAACCTACTAATCTACCTGACAGCAGTCAGATATCACTGCAGGAGGAGTTTAAGATGTATGATGGCTTCGTATAAAAGTGCAAAAGGTGAAACTGAGGCAGGGAGCTCTCTGCCAACAGATTTCAAATCAGGCATGAACCAGACTGCAGTTAACAATGGTATTTTTGATAGATGAATATAAACTCACTACATCATTTAAAGCCCTTTTAACTGTTTCACAAGTTAAAAAAACCACAGTAAGCTGTGTGAAAAGACAGGAAGAACACTACTGAACCAGACTGCATATTACAAGTATTCAACTACAAGGTGATTTAATACAAATGATGTGATGTTCTTCAATACTCACAAAACAAATTTTCTTGATGAGGTCATGCTACTCATTACTAGATTGTTTCCAGAAAATGTTTCAAGTCTGGTATCAAGGAATTCTCTTGAACAGTGTGCTGTCCTAGAAACAAGATCTGCTGAGAAAATAAATTTGTAGTCTTAGGGAGGGAGGTTTGGGGTATGAAGATGCCCTGGAAGCTACTGCTTCATAGTATAATAATCTGGATGATTAGAAGTAACTATTACTTTAATTATCAAACATTAATTTTAATAGTAATTTTAATGGGAAATGGTAAGAGCTTTGTTAAGCAATAAATACATTATATGCCATTTGACTAAACTGAAACATCAGCATGTAGCAGTTAATATGTTTTGCTCTCAAAATTTCAAAGGCCGTCAGAGCACTCTGCATTTGTCGAAATCTATCACAAGCCATTCAGCATTTAACAAGATACTAAACCTACTTTCTATGACAATTCTATCAGAGAAGACTTTGGTTTTAGATCTATCTTCAGAAGGGGCATAGCTTAGAGATGGGACTAAAAACCAAACACCATGGCCTGGTAGCCTGCTTTCCTTAACTAAAGTAAGGAAACCTTCAAAATCTGCGGTACTGAAATCTTTCTTCCCTATTAAATGAGCAGGAATAGATGTCTTACCTTTTTCCTCAATGAGAAGCAAGAAAGATGCCTTTATGGATCACTCATTAGATTCAAAGACCAAAAGAAGGATCAAGTTGAATGTTATGGCACTCATCTGAAGCCTCAGATTCAAGGAAAAGAGCACTGTGACTAAAATAACACTGCAGGACTTGTTCCCTTAACTCTGCTCTTATCTGTCAATCTTTGCTGTAAGGGAAAGATGGGCATCCTCCAGAAAACAAACATGGATTGAAATACTGGTAATGGGTATGGAGAGCAAAAAAGAAATTGAAGATGATATAACTGAACTGACCATCTGACCATGGAAGAAAACAGGAACCAATGAGATAGCTGTAGTAAAAACATAGCTATACTGATTTATACACTATTATGTACACTTTTAAGCAAAAATATTAGCAGAATGTAATAAGAGAAAAGAGATAAAATATCTTTGTGGAGTTCATTTTCTACTGTCACATTCACAACAAGCTGTTAACTCTCAAAACTGTGGAATTTAAGGCAACCTATTACTTCCCCTGAAGAGAGCTGACTAAACCAACTGGACTGCAACTTAGGCCACTGAAGTCATCTGAAAAAAAAAAATTCTCCACCATATAAACAACATGAAATACAACATAAATTATTTAGAATTATATAGTTTATCCTGAGAATTACCTACAATTTTGTTTCAGTTACTTATTAAGTTTCTAGCATAGGTTAAACTAAGCAATTTGCTAAAAGAATGCAAGTGGTTAGGTAAGGACCCACACAGTTGCAAAATTTGGTTCCTCAAATCTACTAACAGTAAAAGTAATGAACAGAATCCACAAAAGTACTGGGATATGGAAAAAGCCCCAGCACTATGAGAGCATAAAAGTAAACTGAAACTGAAGTTCTTTTGACACAAGGTAAACTGTCTGAAATTACTGCATAACATCTTTAGCAGTTCCTCTCACTCTTATGCCCTGAGGAGCATACTAACCTCAACTTTTTTCACCCCTGACATTTAAAAGTCAGCCTTTGGTCCAGCTATGAATGAAGTTTGCATATGACAAGAACAATGATCAGTAGAACATTTTACCTCCTCCTTAGGCCGTAAGATTTTTGTAAAAGAGGTGAGGCAAACAAGATTGGCATATATATATATAAAAGTAAATATATATCAATCACACACATGCATATGTTCTGTATATCGGACACACTGTTACAATTCCAAATATGTTAATTATTAGGCATACCGGGTCTGGCTGAGTTAATCAATTTTCTTCACAGCAGCCCTCAAAGTGCTGTGCTTTGTATTGGTAGCTAGAAAGGTGCTGGTAACACATCAGTCTTTGGCTACTGCTAAGCAGTGCCAGCAGTGTCAACACTGTCTCTCTAAAATTCCCCCTCACCAGCAGGCTGGGGTTGGGCAAGATCCTGGGAGGAGACACAGACAGAACAGCTGACCCAAACTGACTCCCATACCATATGGTATTTGCTCAGCAATATAAGCCAAGAGAAAAGAGGAGGGGAAGGCAATGTGAGATGGGAAGGGGGCACTCCTTATTTATGACTTGCCTTCTGCAGCAAACTCTATGCATGCTGAAGCCCCACTTCCCAGGAAGTGGCCAGACTACCTACTGATGGGATCTTTTGGTTTCCTTTGGTTCCATGTGTGGACTTTGCTTTTGCTTTAATAAACTGCCTTTATCTTGACCCACAATTTACTCTTTCACTCTTATTTTCTTTCCCCTGTTATGCTGAAGAGGGGAGTGTCAGAGTGGTTTGGTGGGCACCTGGTGTTCAGCCAGAGCTATCTCACTATATAGGGACAAAATAGTGGGATTATTTTTTTCAGAATTATATAATGGCATGGAAACTCAGAGATGTCTGGGAAACAGCAGCACAGCTAAACTTGGTGCAACTAAGTTTCAAGAAACACATACAAATTAGCTTCCTAGTGGTACCAAAAGTCTAAAACATTTCTTCACAGAATTCCTCAAGGGGCCTAGCCAGACAGGTACAATGTTATCTACCCTTGTACAGCGGAAATGTAGACAGGGAAGAAAAGTACTGAGGAATGTCACCTCTATAATTTACCATCAAAATGTTGGTGTCAGGACTCACAGATTGCTGATGCTAAACTCCTGAAGAGAGATGGACAGCATGAAAGGCTGTCTGCCAGCAAGATCCACAGCAGTGCGACTTATTAATTTAAATTTGCCATTAAAGTCTTGAACATAGATAGAAAAAAGGTGATACTAATGCCTCAGCTGTTGCATTTGACATGTTTTCAGTAAGTGAAATTATACTGTCAATGTTATGTGAACTTGCAATGGAAACCTGGATTCTGAACCCACTGTACCAGACATATTATGAAGCCAAAAGCAATGATACTGATCCAAAATCTAAGAACATGCAAACCAGTCCCAAATCTCCTTAAGCAGTACTGCAGACTCTCATTCTAGTCTCCATCAAGAGAAATATCTGTCTTAGACTAACAGGTAACTTCAGAGAGACCTCAACACATTAGAGAGCTGGGCAATCAGCAACCATATGAAGTTTAACACTGTCAAGTGCCAGATTCTGCACTTAAGATGGGGCAACCCTGGATGTACAGATGGACTGGGGAATGAGAGGCTGGAGAGCAGCACTGAGGAAAGGGACCTGGGGGTCCTGGTCAGCAGAAAATTGAACATGAGCCAGCAGTGCCCTAGCAGCCAGGAGGGCCAACCCTGTCCTGGGGACATCAGGCACAGCATCACCAGCCAGGCAAGGAAGGGGATTGTCCTGCTCTGCTCTGAGCTGGGGCAGCCTCACCTCTAGTGCTGGGGGCAGTTCTGGGTGCTGCAATATAAAAAAAGGCATTAAGGTACGAGAGAGTGTTCAAAGCAAGGCCACGAGGACAGTGACGGGTCTGAAGAGGAAGCCTTTTGAGGAGGGGCTGAGGTCACTTGGTCTGTTCACTCTGGAGAAGAGAAGACTGAGGGGAGACCTCATAGCAGTCATCAATATCCTCAGACAGAGAAGAGGAGGGGCAGACACTGATCTCCTCACTCTCATGAGCAATCAAGGAAATGGCATGAAGCTGAGTCAGGGGAAGGTTAGGTTGGACATTCATGGAAAGGGTGGTTGAACACTGAAACAGGCTCCTCGGGGAAGTGGCCACAGCACCAAGCTTTTCTGAATTCAAGAAGCTTTTGCACAATGCTCTCAAGTACAGGGTGTGACTCTTGGGGTGTCCTGCACAGGGCCAGGAATTGGACTTGATAATCCTGATGGGTCCCTTCCAACTCAGCACATTCTGTGATTCTGTAATTCTTCATATGCAGCTTAAGTAACTGTCCTTAATATATGAGGGAAACCTAGGCTTCATTTCTGGAACATGAGAAAAATAATTTCTTACAGGGGAAAGAACCTACCTAAGGACCTCAGATAAGCCTGGACTGCATAGAAACATTAACATTCACTGCTTATTATAAAAAAAAGGGCACATGCAGTTACAGGGAGTAGCACTGCAACACAATAGTTATTTCATATCTGATTCACAGTTTTCAGCCTGGACAACTGAGATTTGAATCTGTAAAAACACCTCATAAAAAAACAACTTAAAAAATAAAGTTATAGAAAATTATATGGGGTAAAAAATTCTACTGGCCTTTTTTACAACTTAATTTCTAATTGATTAATCTCTAAAGGTATTATTTTTGAACAAGAGTATTGTAACACTCCTGTAGAGCCAGAAAATTACTGCAATGAATTCAGTGAATGCCTAGGACAGTATATATTACATAAAAAATTAGAAGTCTAGACTTTGCTTCCTGTTGATTTGATACTGTCTTTTTGGGTAGTTTGACTCCATATTTTAGTACACAGCCACTCCCTATGTCTTCATATTTAGGGCTGCACATGAATACAGCTTTAAAACTGAGCATGAATTCCTATTTTACTCTAACACAGAGTTCTCTTCTGAATAGTCACTGTCACCTTCCAAAGTTTGTCTCTTAATTACTTTTTAATTGGAAACTTACAAAGGAATGAAAACACAATTTCCCATCAGCAACACTATTCCTCATTGTTAAAAATTTCTTGCAAAACACTATGTATTGGAAAAGAGCAGAATATACCTAATTTGTGTATTGGCAATTTATTCTACCAAAGCGTAAGGCTCTAAATAAAGCTTTATATCCAGTTGCCAAGAAATAATTTTCAATCAAATGTCAATTTAATTAAACGGTACTCTTCCTTCCCTGATTTCATATAGATAGAACTTCTCTGAGAAGCAAGAAAGCAAAATTTGAGTCTCACAATAGATCTTCATTATTATTCAAACTGCAGGCACCTAGTATATCAGAATGACTACTGTTAGGTAATAGAAGATGTACATTACCCAAATAAATACCAAACACTGTCCATCTTGCTTAGATTGTTACCTCTGTGCATTCAATTAATTCTTTCCCAATTACAGTTATGAATATTAGGAAGAAGAGTGTAAGACTGCATTAATTACCTGGTCAGAAAAAGACTGCAAGGAAAAATAGAACTTTAGTTAAATATTTTTGTGCTTAGGTTGCTACAAAAGTGCTTTTTATCAATGCTATACCATGCCATGTCAAACATGCTTCCTATTTAACTAGTACAATGCATAATAACAAAATACTTCCAAAACAATACACATTTCTGTTCTTAAAGGCAGTGAATGATTTTATCTTTTAAAAAAAACCCAACCATTCACAAGGTTTATTCAACATGGCACTGGAATGTGTTACTACCTTCATGCTCATCCAGGTGGTTATCAATTTATCCTTACCTGTATCAACTGGAAGAATGCTGTGACAAATAAGACTACTAATGCTTTTCTAGGCCCAAAGCACAGTAAAATTCAGCAAAACAAACCATGTCATCTAGAAACACCATTTCTAAACACTAGAAATTGAAAAATGATTGCGGATGAGCTGTTCATTCAAAAAATGAACATAATAAGGAAAATAATTAAAATAGAACCTATTTTTTATCTCCACCTTCTGGCAGGTTTTCATGATTTAGCTTCCCTGGCACAGCCTGACTTCAAAGAAAAATATCAGCAAGGTAATACAGTGAAATAAACGGAAAAGCCAAACAAAAAGTAGCTGCAAAAATTCACAGCAAGAAATAAGAAAGTAACCAGGATGAAATACAAAACATAGTGGCTGTGAGGGAGAAGAAAGCACAAAATGACTCAGAAAAAAACAGACAATTCAGAAATATATTTTATGTCTTTACTGAATGTACATGATACAAAGAATTGCTAATAGTAAATTAGACTATTTAAACAGTTTCTATACTGTATTTCTATAGTGCTTTTACTGGTTTTATGCTTTCCTCAACTGTTTTCATTGTGATTTTTTTTTTGTAGTTACCCAAATTTACCAGATTCCATGGTCATCTGAAGTAATCCATCAAGAGCACTGGAAAGTAGATTTGCACTGGATACTTTTAGGTGACTTAATATAACAGGCACACATTGGTATTCCAAAAATAAGGCCTTCCCCTCATCTGTCTTCAAGTCTACGCGGAGGGACTCAAATGCCTGAGCCAGGTAATCCACTGAAAATACCAGAATACAGGCAATAAAACTTCCATAATCATTGTTTCATTAAGCCATGTGAAAAACTGACAACTACCACGGCAGATACACACTTAAAAGTTAAATAGCTGAAAATATTAAATTTCCTTTTTATTTAAAGACATCCTCTGCCTATTTGTATTCCTTAACAATTTACTGTGAATGGAGAAAAAGACTATAATTCATATGTTTAAGAAGAACATACTTACAAATGTAAAGTCCTACAAATATTTTGTTAAAGAGGAAAGAAAATACAAACTCACTTAGTTTGAGACAATGTTGGTTTCAACATCTGGGAAACCTCTATTAAGGGAGTCAGTGGCTGATTTGTCTGAGTGAGAGCAATTATTTTCATGAGAGCAACTAGTCTCATTCCTTCTTTAAAAACCTGTATTTTCAGTATAAACATTTTATATTCTCATCCACTGAAAAATTATACAAAGGATGTAGATTAAGTGAACCAATCTATTTTCTTAACTTCCTGCTGTCAAATCTTCCTCAGTATCTTGGAATTGCATTGACCATTTGGAGCACAGAAGACTAAGTAGAAGGAAACAATTTATCCTACTGCATAAGTTTAACTATGGTGCCATCTGCTGGATACTGACATTTTGAAGGAATGAGGACATATGCTCAAACCAAATCTGCTACTTTATCACCGGATCATTAGTGCCATGTGGTCAGAGTGATCAAAATTCATACATGGTGATATCTGACATATGTTTAACAACAGATCATATTTTCTGTGTTACAGAAGCCAGCAGTAAAAAGCAACCATGAGAAGCTAAACTGATTCATTCTAATCAAGAATGTTCATCTGCTCAGGGTAAATCAGTCTCTGCAATGACTAGTGTTTATTTCAATTCTTCTTGCATTGCTTTTATCAAACATTCCTAGAATGTGAGTCTCAATTTAAGACTAATTATCATGCTTCACCAAAATACATTGACTGAAATAGTTCCATCCAACAGCTGGAACTCTGTGTTAGTTCATAAATGATGTCAGAATGGTCTTCCACCATGTTTTTATCCTATGTTTACTATAAATACTCACAATACAAATACTGCACAGATCATTAAGCATAAAAACATACTAATCTCCTTAAACATCTAACCCAGAAGCACAACTTCTATGAATAAAAACTCTGTTCATTATTTATGCATTTAAAATCTTTGGCATTCCTGTTTCATGTCAATCAAGGTACTACAGATCGTAGCAATTTTGTGACATGGATCTCTGCTGTCTAAGATATGCCCCAAAATTTAACATATTTCATGGAAGAGACTAAAAGAAATCAGATTCCAAAGCAGGCATCTGATTTTGACATTTTGGTATGGTATTTCAGGAGTACTTTGAAAATTAACATCTCTGTAACCTGTATCAATCTCTTCATGTAATTGACAAAAGAAACATGTTACTCATAAAGGTATCTTAAAATACAAACCATTCTGAGAAAAAATGGTAGCAAAAATAGAAACATGGAATAATTTAGGTTGGAATCTAGTCCAACCTTCCTGTCAAAAGCAGGACCACCTCTGAGGTTAGATTGCTCAGTTGTAACCCCACTAAAAATTACTTGCTATCAAAATAATCCATGCTTTTAAAATGTCTTTGAAAAGGGAAAAATAAGTGGTTCGTACCACAAAGAGTTGGAAAACGGTTATAGAGATGTTCGTTCTTATGCTATCCTTGTAAAATTTATCCTTGCAGAAAATCCTGGTTATGCAGACACACAGTATTGCTAAAATTGCTTCAGGTAAGCAGCAATCACATCTTACACCTGCTCTTAACGATACAGAATTACTTTTCTGCCTGACTTACATAAAAAAGGATCTGCAACACCTTGTTCTCTGTTTCTCTTGAAGAAATGCTAACTCTTCATTACTGAAAGTAGCAGTTAACAAATCAGCTGAGAGAAGAGTTATCTATCTTATTGAGTTGTATTTTCCACATCTTTTCTCACACTGTCTAGACAATCTGATTCTTGTAATCTCACAGTGTCTACTTTGAAACCTTTATCTTCTCCCTCTCTTCAGAAATGCTGACATGTCTGACAAGTCATCACATTAAAAAGCCACATAAATACTAACATAAAATGAATAATAGCAAGATTCATACGTGTCCTATTTTGCTTCACCTAAGTAAAATCACTTCTCACTAATAAAGTACATAGTATCACTAAAATGCTTTTTGTCCAGGCACATGACTGAAATAGATAAATTACTGTAAAAAAAAATCTTGACTTACCTTGTCTCACTGTTTTAAGCACAATCAAAGTTGACAGAAACCTCAGAGGCATACAGAAACTCTTAAAGAAAGCTGCTGACTTTGATTTACTTTCTGTAGACTGTTCAGAAGAACTGTGTGGGTTTCCCTTACTCACTATGCCTTTGAAGATATCTTCACCAAGTCTCCTCATGGTTGATCTCATTGTTGCATGCTGCTTCAAATAGTGCATATAGTTAGTGCAAACATGAAAACTTGACATACACGTGTTCTCCATGCAATTAAATATTAAATTGCAAGTTCTTTGACCAGGTATAGGAATATAATCAGTATAGGAGATACTGCTTTGTGTTCCAAAAGCAGTTGAACAATATTAACATGGTGCCTTATTAACATACACACTTCAGTCAGAGACTAATTAGTGAGGGTCGTGGATACTCTGACATTATTTAAGTTACCTCTGGTTCCAGAAAAAGCTGTTTCACTCAATTGTGTAAGCTTGCCTGAAGTTAAACCCTTTAAAAGCATTTACAGAATCAAGGTCTAAGTATGAAGCTTAAGACCATTGCACAGGTGACATCTATTAGATTTTCATCATAAACTCTATAGAAATATTTTCACAGAATCAAAATTCACAATACACTTCTTTAAAATACAGATACTTAGTAGAACTAAACCCAAGATCTTACTATTGTATTGAATTTAAACTCAGGATATTTACGAAGTTTCTAGCATTTGATTTCGTAAATGAACATTGACAGCACTATGCTGGGTCTACACAGTACGACTACTGTCTTTTTCTTTATTATATTGCTAAATATTTTCTTATGGCAGTCTAATCAAAAACAGCAAGGAATATCTTGAAGTTAGACACCAATCAGAGGACCACAAAAATCAAAATTTCTTCAGTGCTTTGCCACTCACTTCCATCACTTTCAACAAATCTCATTCATAAAACACACAATAACTGCCTTCTCTAGCGCAAGTTTTGTTAATGCACAAGCAAAAAAACAGCTTCACATGTGCTTAGACATCACAGGAGAGATCACATACATAGGAAAACTACATTTAGATACAGAATGCAGAATTTAAATTTAACTTGAAAAAGAATTTGTTTTTCATTTGCCACCTGTCTGTGGTGAGTACTGTGTATTTATGTTTTACAAAGACAACAGTTTCTTTTCTATATGCTACCTTAAAACATCAATTTTTCATATGTATTTAATATGCAAAATCTTCTGTGATTGTTTTATTTTAAAAACATACTGCACGAGGACTACTTGTTTTACCTGCATATCAGTGTCTAACTGTCTTATAGACCAGTAAATAAATTTAATCACAGGCACATGCAGTTTAGGATTCACATATGGCATCCACTGGAGTTGCTCAGTAACTATAGGCAGAACCTGCAAAAATACATAAAAAAATAGAATTACATGCAGTATATGAACTATTCTATAAGCTAAGTGTAAATGAAAAACAAATAAACAAACCTCTCAACTTTCTCTTGGAGTTTATCAGATTACATATGCAAATATTCTCCAGGCAGATCCAGTACAGCTAACAGAATTATACACAGGTTTTAAATTTTACACAGGTTCACATGTGGGAATGGAGATACATCTGAGCTCAATCCTAGTAAATCCAATCACAGTGGCTACATATCTTTTATATAATGAATGAATACAAGGAAGTGAATTTTCTGGACACCTCACCAATTTCTAAGTCTTGGTATCACTAGAAACACAACAGAGGTGTTGAAATACAGCATAGCATCACCATTTACTGATAAATTAATTTTATTGATAAATTGATATTTTAGTATCTAAATAGGCATAAAAATATTTTAAATTTGACCTGTTGATCTCCTTAAAACAATGTATCACACACAAAACACAGGGCAAGCTATCACCTCACGGAAGTCACTTGAAATAAAATGCTGAAACTCTTGGGTTGAGACAGGACACCGTACTTTTATTAAAAACTATCTGTACACTTTGCAAATGACAAATTATCTATTATATCTCATGCTGGAATGAATATTTACTTACTAAATTATTTTGTTTTAACTACATGCTGACCTGTTATACTCCCAGAATCATTTAAAACACACCAAAATCTGAAAACATATTAACACAAGCAAACAACCCAAACTCTACCTTCATGCACTTTTCCTGAGTACAGGAGTTCTTTGAGCTCTGGGTAACCATAGATTTATGACTGTCCTCTCTCTCTTCTTGTGTTTTTATTTTGCAAAGATGCTGGTCAGAGATCCAATCCATAAGATACGCTAAGAGCTCATAGACTTGTGAATTCAATGGTAGCTGTAATATATTCACAATATCAGATATTTCAGCTTTCAATTTAATGGTTTTCCTAAGCTAAAACAGTAAGAGACTGAAATACGTGAGAGTACATTAGCTATGAAATATGCATAATAAAAAGGATGAGGATTTTATGCTTGGTAAAATCAGAGAGGTGAGTTACTGTAGTGTGATCCTGTGGAAAATGAATTCAAGGAGATAGTGATCTTGACCAGGCCATGTGTGTTCTGCTGGGCCTTGTACCTAGGGTTTGAGTAGCCTGTATAGTATTAATGTAACTGTAACTTACAATATCTCTGGGAAAGGTAAACTGTATGCAGATCAAAGGTTGGAAGGGGGCAGTCCTGACTGGGAGATCACTGTACATCAAGGAGCCAGAGACCCACACCACAAGTACCTTGAGCAGGTGCAGTCTGTGCTGCATAGACCAACCAACTGCACAGTTTATCCTGCGCTTAGCTGCAGGATAAACTCTGGCAGTTCCCTCTTAGTACTGCCAATCCTGCCTAGTCTTGGCCTTGTCTAAAAGGGCAACAAGTTCTCCTCTCAAGAACACCCTTCAGGAAGAGTTGTTTTCTTGAAAGAAAATTATATAATATGTTGAGTGGCCAAAAAGAAGGGGCTTCTCTCAATGGACAGGCTCTGCTCATCATTCCCTGGGAAAAGTCCACCGGGGCTCCATTTGATGCTGCACAAACACAACACTGGCAGCATCTAAAGGGACACAAGACTTACTCACTCTCTATATTCTTCCTCTTACTCTGTTTTATTAAAATAGCCATTTAATTAAGCCATTTGTTGTCAGGCCTTTCTTACAAACACCCAGAAGGAACCCTGCAGAGTTTCCTTCTCACAACTCACTCCCCAGTGCAAAACAAACACCTACTGTGATGGTTTCTGGGTGTGAAAAACACATATCCATAACTTATTTTGTACTGGGTAAAATGGTAGTAAAACAGCTTGGAAAAAAAATTCACATGCAGAATCACTACACTTTACAGTTTTGGACAAATGAATTACAGGAGAAAACAAGTCTTTAATGTCCTTCATATGGGGAAATTCTTATTTTGATACACTAGACCTACTTTGTTTCATTTCATTAAATCCACTGTTGATAAATTTAACTGGGTAACTAGTATTGTTTAAAAAAAGAACAAAGGCTTCATGAAACTCTGATCTGGGCTCTACTCTACAAAAGAAATCCAGAGATACCTGAAGACAGGCTCCATGAACAGTTCCCTAAAGAACTGTTAGAAGAAAACTCAAAAGTTTTCTTCTATCTACCTTCAAATAACTACTTCCTCTTCACTCAGAACTATTGGTACTATTTGTATTTCATGTGCAACCAAAGTATGCTAAAACCTATATAAAGAGAATTTGTTGGCTATATATAGACAGGACAGTTTTAATGCATTCATTGTAGATCAATTAGATAGGGTGGTGTGAATATCTTTCTCATTTCACAGTTTACCTCTAGCTGGAAAAAAAAAAAGCATAACCAGCTGGGAGATGTTGGCAGAGTAATACCATAAATGGAACTACATGGAGACAGAAAGAATTTAATTAAGTGATGTAAGAACATTTTTTAAGGAAAAAAGGTGATTGTTTTGGAGCTGCGAATGAACACTGAACCGCAATCTCTGTCTTTCACTGAAGATTATTTCTCAAAAAAAATGATAGTAATATAGCACTTTTGGTTTAGAAGATTAAGGTTCTTTATTGGATACTTCTAAAAGACTACTTTTTACCTGGTGTTATTCATAAGGATAGTGCTGTACTGTAGCAGTAACCAGAATGAGTCTAAGAGTTGTTCTGACACAGCAAAAGAAGCCTGTGACAGCAGACACAGGTTATAATTCTAACTGGCAGATGAAAGATAACATGATATGAGGAGGAAAACTTGCCATATAAATAAAAATCTACACATATACATACACACAAGCAATACAAAATCCAAGACATTTTTAGCAACAAACTTAATTCTGTTAAGTGTGGGTTTTCCCCCAATATAATCTGTTTCTCTTCTTAGTGTAACTCATAAAATAAAATTAGAAGCTACATTTTGCAATTTCTAGCAGATGGACAGAGAATGTTACACTGCCTAATGCCTTTCGAATGAAAAGATTCCAGACTTCTGCTTCATTCTTACCGTTTTTGATGTTGCTATCACTTTTTCCTGTTTCACAGGTTTGCTTCCTTTCATCACTTGACATAAAACATTAGATTTCCGTACCATTGAAAATTCATGCTTCCTCTACAACAAAATATAACAATGAATTATATTTCACTGGTTACCTATACAAGCAGGTACATATAAGAACAAACCTTACTTGTAGATTCTCCAAACGAGCTTGCACTCTTCGTGCTTGATATTCCAACTTCTTGTTCAACTCAGTTACATCACGTAACTGAAAGAAGCAGAAAATATTAAACTATCTGTAAATTCAAAACTCACATCTTGACTTAATTATCACACTGAAGTAACTTAATGTTGTTGAGCAGCTAAATTATTTACGTTCAAGTTTTTTCTTATTAGCATGAAAAGTGATAAAAACAAAATCATCATCCACCTCCCTCAACAAATTACAGGATTGTAGACTGCTTGAGATCTGAGAGCACCTCTGGAAGACATCTGGTCCAACCCCCAGCTCAAGCTGAGCCAAGAAGAACTGGCTGCTATGTCCAGACACCTTTTGAGACGTTCCAAGGTGTGAGACTCTTATTAACTCTGTGGGCAACCTGTTCCAGGATAAATAAGACAGCAGCAGTATCTCTTTTTTCACCTGCAGCCCAGCCTTTCAGAGTGCAGGGGAACAATAAGCACTACAATGACACTCTAGATATACAGGCACTTCACATTTGATTACTTTTCATGAAAAAGTGACATAAAAATGCACAAATTTAAGGATGTTATCATAGTCTTGTTAAGGGGAAGGTGGTTACTGACCATGCTAAAAAAACAGTTTGCTCAGTGAGAAAAGATCAGGAAAACTGCAACCTCAATTTAAATAAAAAAAACCATGCTCTATCCATACAATATTAAACAGCATGATCACAGAAGCCCTCAGTTTGCAAAGAAATGCAAAGATTTCATAGTGAGAGGAAATAACAAGACAGATGGGTTTCATCAGAACCATCAACATCCTAGGAGTTAGGTCTGACTTTCTTAAGGGAAAGAATGAGGCTCTGCTGTAGATTTTTATTGTATTCAGTTTATCAGAACATTAATCAGTTCAATGAACAAACAATGCTCAAATAACTTAGGTAATTGGTGTATCACCATTTTAGATCAGACTTAACAGTCAAGTCAGACAAATTCCTACTCTATGCATTACTGTGAAACATACCATTCTAGTTTACAAATTGAGAAAATACTGCCTTCATTAAAATTTGCAAAAATAACTAAAAATACTGATCAACCATGAAGTTAGAAAAGTTATTCTACTTTTTATTTAACAGAATCAGCATAGCAATTTGGAACAGCAAATCTGCACAGGGTGGATTCCATTATGTCATAAAATACTTCCTCTCCATTCATTCTCAACGGATTTTCCCTTTCTAACAATTAGTTGTTGAAAGTGAGTCAGTGGAATAAATCCTACTTCTTTTTTACACTATAAAAGGTCAAAAGACTAAATTTCAAGTACTAGAAACAGGTGAGAAAAATACTTTCATACAATTCTTGTCTTAGAGAGACAAAAGGTTGGCAATTTTGCAAACTCAAGCTGCTCAAATACGTAAAATTGCTGACTGCAACTTATAGAATTATTTAAAACAGGAAATAATTTTACCTGTTTTCTTAAAGAGTCATTCACTTCCTTCAAGCTGTCAAATGACGACTTCAGCCGCCTATTTTCTTTAGTTATTTCTCTCAAGGCTTCTGTCAGCTGCTTAACTTCTGCCTCATGTTGCTGCAGAAATATAAAATTTAAGAACATGTTTTAAAAGAGACTATTCTAGAAAAAATAAGTTCCAGTTAAGTGTTAAAAGAGTTGGACAAACTTTCTAATATGAAGTTCTTCATATCCAAATTTGCATGTTCAGTCAACGGTGAGAAAAACAAGATCCGTACTGCCTATCAAGAAGGATCTATACAGAAACTGAGAGCAACATGCACAGCCTATAGCTCCTATTGCTGCCTATTCTACCCAGACCAACTGTACACATGTATATTGTATATATTTATTTCTCAAACAATTGAGATGCAGGATGTGCTGGTGAACTAAAATCAATGACAAAACTTTTACTTACAGCTTACTCTTCCAAATATTTACAAAATATTGTGACTATGTTTTGAGGTTTCAACTCACGTTTCTGGTTTTGCTTACTCTGAATCACACAGAGTGAGAAACTAATCCTGTGCCTTGCAGAGACTGGGGCTCTGGTTTACAACACAAGCATATGAATTATTAAATACAACCTGCATATCCACTACTGTTCACCCTTACCCCTGAAATTTGTTTTATATTTAATCTTCTCTGGACCTTAGATTTAAGTATCTCAGATTTGGTAAAATAGCAAGGTTTTATTTTACAGAAAATATTCCAGCTTTCACTTCTCCCCTTCCATGAATTCACTCTTCTGCACTACTCTTTCTTTCCACACCCCCAAAATCATGTTGGTCTTCCTCCAAACTTTCTGAGTCTTCCTTTGCTAGTACTCTCTGCAATAGCTATTATGTCATAAGATCTCAATGTGCCTTAAAGCATTCCCAAGGAAATCCAATGCAACTACAGCTAATGCAAAGATACTCATTTAACTTACACACAATTACAGATAGACCACATTTTCTTCTCTAATATTGGTCACGTAGCTGTCACTATTTTACAAAAAAATAACCTTTTTCTAACTTGTCACTGTAAAATGTAGTACACATCAGACAAGTAAATGCACCATTCTGAAACAGAAGTCATACAAAAACTCTAGCAATATTGTTCAGTACTTTTTATTTAAATCTTTCCTTTGGGGGTTTCAAGGACTTCAAAGAAATAAGCAGAATTCCACACCCCCGTGTGATGTGATGTGATGTGATGCCCTTTAACAAATGAGTTAAAGGGCATACAGAGCAATATCTATCATTAAATATATTATTTCACCTCTTTTATAGCTGCAATTTTTGTGTGAACTTCTTCTTCAACACCTCTTATTTTAGCCAAAGCTCCTTCGTGTTGAAAAAACAATGCCTCTTGTTCTGTTAGACAACGCTCTCGTTTCTGCAGTTGTAGAGCATACTCCTGCTGTGCTGAACTTGATCTCTGTATCAAGAAAAAAAAAAAGCTATACTACTTTAAAAACCTATGTTAAGTTTTCCCAAATTATGCTGAATTTAAAATTTTGTCCCAGAGATATGTTTAGCTCTTTGTGAAATTATAGTTACACAAGAGCTTACTAATACAAAGTATCCTGACCTTCACCTCGGTTCAGTTTCCTCCCACATTAACCCAAAAATGCATTGGAATAGCTCAGCCCCCCAAAATTCAACTCTACATTGTTGCTCTAGAAAATTAAACTTTGGCTTTTGCTTCCAAAATATTTGGATAATGGTATTAACTGTAAGACAGAACAGAGTCGGATGTGACTGTCTATGTTGAACACTAGATTGATGATATTGTTTCTTCAACTAGTGAGATGCATCCCTGAAAAAGTAGTGAAGACAAAAAGAGATACAAAATTATTTTTATCTCATATGCTATAAAAGACAATTAAGCAGGGAATCCAGCAGAAGCAGGAACTATTACAGAGTAAAACCATATAGGAGATTCTTCTATTAGTAGCCTAAACCTGCTGGAGATGATCTGGTGGGATGAATAGAGGGATTCTAGAGGAGGCCATCAAGGCAAGTGCTTTGGAATGCCTAGAGTCAGGAGAACAGCTTCAGATGTTCTCAAGAGAAGCAACGGTTGTGAGTGATTCCCTCCACATAAACAGCGTCACAAGACAGTCTTGGATTAGAAACACTGTGTTCCAACTCCCTCAAGCTGAATGTGCCCACCTACCCATCTACCTGGTCTACCCAAAATTCAAGTCAAAGCATCATTACTGAATCACTGAACTAACCTAGGGGAAGAGACAGATGAAGATACAGATTTAGTATATAAGTAACTGAGATTAGTGTAAAGTAATAGCAAAAAATCAGTTTTAATATATAAGTTTTACTACATAAGTAATGTCAGATTTCTTTCTCAAAATAAGAATCTTCATAGCATTATTCAACAAAATTTTAAGCTGATTCTAATTCCTACCTGCAGCTTCTGATGTATGATAAATAATTCATCATAAATTTGACTAACGTGAGGTGGTACTAAACCTTGCCTATTGCAGGCCTGAGCACCAGTTCCATGCACCATTTTCTTTAACAAACCATGGTTGATAATTTGGTCCCTATTTTCTTGAGTATTTGCAGCCAAATGAGATGGTAAAGTGAGGCCTGTGGACATGGAAAAAAATGCATTTTATATTAAAAAAATCAGTCCTAGCTAAATATTGATATGATTGTTGTACAAAACCAGCAAAAACGTGTTCTAGGAATTCAGAGTTACAAGTATAAAGCAAGATGTATCAAATGTGAAAGTAATCTAAAGAATTACAGTGATTTGATCAAAGTTCTTGTTCCATGATTTATTCAAACTGATCTAGAATCAACAGTTTTATAAGTAAAACGATGCCCTCCACCACAATATAGAAATCCCAGAGATATCTGTATTGAAATCTAAGGACAGACTGAATCACATCACCAAAATCTCCTATTATTTTTGTAAGGGCTTCAGGAAAGTGATTTGCTGCTGATTAGACCTTAGGGTGACATCTAAGTAAACAGGACAAGACTTAAGAATCTACTGGACGCCACATGAGAAAATAACATTTGTATTGCTTCAAGTATGTCTGAACCTCCTAAAATATTTCTAAACAAAATACTCATGTGAAAGATAAAATCCTCACATTAAAATACATTTTAGGTAACTAGTATATTTCTGAATCAAACAGAAATACATTTACTAGGAAGTTTTTTAGTTAAATGCTATACTTCAGAGAGAGTTGTAAGAATGTATAAAATTAAATCTTTATTACCTGTTCCCATGTATATAGCTGTATTTTGAATTGCATCTGCTTCAGAGCAAATAATGCTGTTTTCTTCTACTTCTACACCACTTGAACCACAAAAATAATCTTGCTCATCATCAAAACTAAAAGTACAAAAGAGCACTAACTTTAAATTATTCAATTCCTTTCTAACATGATACACAACAGAGACTGAAAGAAGTCTGTATAAAAAGGTAAGCATTGCTTAATGTAAGACTTGGATATTTTACTGATAACAAACAGCAGAGTTAAATCATTTGGATGAAAGGCATTACTACTCACAAATCTCAACCACGAATTCCATGTTGCTGACATAAAAGTTGTTACAATAACTACACTCTTCATGCTGTAAGCACATGTAAAACCAACACTTCTCTCATCACAAACCACCAAATACCTGGAGAACTAAAAATACAACCCCCACTTTTTAAATTGTGTTTTTCCTGTTTGGTGCAAAATATCCCTTAAAAGAGATTTCTTGGCACTTGGAATTGAATTATCTCTAAATAAATATAAATTTGTTTATCAGTCTGGGCTATTAGCTTTTCTACTAGTTAATTTTTTTATCGCCTAGTTAAGTTTATGTCATTCCTGTATCCCCTTAGCAATTCCAACATACACAGATTAGATTAGAAAGATTATTAGATTAGATTATTCCTCATCAAAATCAGCATCCTCATTATCGCATAAATTAGCTACAAACAATTCTTTACTTAACAAGACAAGAAGAAACTTAAAACAACTTTTGCACAGTCCAAATACATCTGTTTTATTTGCACTTTTATGAGAGAAAATAAATAGTAAAGGAGAAATAAAAACACCTCCTACCAATCCCAGTTTTTCAAACTTTTTCGGAAATCATTAGATTTGATGCTCTTCTCTCTTCCAGTCTCTGTAAATTCTGACTCTAAGGAACAATTTGATATAGTTGTATTTTTCAGTGAGCTGTCGGTGTCACCTGAAATACATAAAATTGCAATAATTTTATTTCACATTTGAGAAGCTGACATTTAGAAATCAATAAGGACTTATTAGAAGTACTTGCCAGGTAGTCGTGTAGGTTTAAGAACCAAAACCACCACTGGTACAGTGCAGCCTGATGAATTATTAACTTAATTATAACAGCTTAAGCCATAGGAAGAATTATTTAGCTTTCACATCAGATTTGTCTTTCTGAAATTTTAGAGCTTGTCTGCCAATAGAAATTTTTCTGTAACTGAAGTCTGACAAATAAATTGATTTAGCCTGCTGTCCCCAGGCTAAATCAATGAAAAAGAAAGAGACCAAATGTGTTCTAAATATTAAACATTTACATATCTTTAAATTAAACCTAAATACATGCATTATGAAGTGGACTGCTACCAACTAATTCAAGCAGGACTTAAAGACAAACAAGCTGTGAACCATTGCTCCAAAACATAATTTGCACTCTTTACTTGTTAACATTCCCAGGCTGACTCCCAGGTATCACAACCCTCTGATCAAGACTACCTATCTATTTAAAATGAGAAAGTACAAAACTAAATAAATTTAGGAACAATACAGCTATAGTATATGTTTTCCCTGTAAAAGATACCAAAGCACCATTGCTTTGTATTACCTTTGTAAACTAGGGAGCTTCTGGTTTTACACTTGGTATGCAATGTTCCTGAGAGGCAATCCTAAAAGAAAGCACAAAACCACTGCATTCTAGTCAGAATTTTCATGGAAAAAATATGTTACAACTTACTGGTTTAATAGTTAAACTGTCACACCTTGTGACAATTCTTACTACAAACTTTGAAAAGGGGAGTGTTTTTTTTTTAAATACATATGTAAATGGTCTTCATATTCACATAAAGAGGCAAATATATTCTCTACAGTCTAATAACAATACTTGTAGTGTTATGTGTTAGAATATTTGAGAAACTATAAAGCACTATGAAGACAAGTACCATAAAATAAAGGCATAAAAGTAGAATTAGGTAATCATGGAAACAGTGCCATCTACCTTCATATCTAGGCTTTCTATGCCAGTTTCCTTCTCTATTTTTTTCTTACTAATTTATAAGTACATACTAAAAAAAGTGAATGACAAATTTTAGACTACAAGCAAAATCAATTGAAAGCACATTACAAAATATCAGACTCAAGGCAGCTCCCATGATCTTACTTGTTTCACTGCATCTCTCTGCTGTGCTCTAGATCAAATGATTAACTGCTGTATTTTCCTGCCCTTGAATAACCACTTCTTAATGAAATAACAAAGCACACAAACACATGCAACATTTTCTTTCCTGCAAGCATTAAAGTCTCAGTAACAGTATTTTAAAAATAAGTTTTTAAAATTACTTTTCTTTAAAGTATAGTTCTGTAATTCAAAGCAGAATATTCCCCAAGAAAAATTCCCCACAGAATCTAGAACACCATCAAATGCTATTCAAGTTGCAATCCTTCTGCAGGAGCTAAGGGCACATATGGCCTGATTTTAGTTGCTAAAAACTTAAAATCTTCACATCACATTTGGGATGGTTCCTGAAACTAAAATGGCAAGCTACTTTTCCTAAAAAAAAAAAGGCTGCGGTTTGTATTGATTTGATGACTCCTAGGACCAAATCAGTATCCTAATCCAACTATGTACCTAACTCAAACCCACTTTCAATCTCTCCCAATCTTTGGTTTCTCATGGGTATTCTTCCACCATCTGACTTCCCCTGCAGAATGACTTTGTGCACTACTGTNTTTCCTAAAAAAAAAAAAAAAAAAAAAGGCTGCAATTTGTATTGATTTGATGACTCCCAGGACCAACTCAGTATCCCAATCCAACTATGTACCTAACTCAAACCCACTTTCAATCTCTCTCAATCTTTGGTTTCTCATGGGTATTCTTCCACCATATGACTTCCCCTGCAGAATGAGTTTGAGCACTTAATGCCTGTGATCTCCTGACACACTGGAAGCATTTGACCCAATGAATACAGATGCATGGAAACAACTGCAAAAATTTGTTTCACTGAAAGACAAAGAGAATTCAGCCAAAATAAAGGTGCCTGGCCAGCCAGTACTCCTACTAAGTATCAAAGGCTTTTGAAACACCAGCATGGGGGAAGGGTCTTTGCTGCTGAATTTTTAGGCAGATCAGTTTTGACTTGTCAGCACAATGCAAAAGAGACTTTGACTCTCTTTGATAAAGAGAGGAACCACAATACAATTCATTCATTCATCTGAGTGCAAAGAACCTGACCTTCTCCAGTGTAAAATAACATTGCCATACCTTGGCAAAAGAACGATACCCATCCTAATTAACTGTCTGGTCACTGCAGCAGGCTCTAATGAACCATGAGTTTGATTCCTGACTGACTAGATATGGAACAATTTCCTGTTCTCTGACTGTTACAGAGCTAATCACTAAGCTTTACCAAAAAAAAATTACAAACACACCTAACGCATTTTAAGTGAGGCTGTCAATTACTGTGGCAAAAAAAGACAGGAAAAATGAGTTATCCTATTATATATACTTCATACAAGCTTAGCACTCTCCTAAAGAGGATTCACATATTTTCTCACTCAACTGGCAGGCACCAGGTCTTAGGCAAACACCGCATGCTAAACTTGTGTCTCGCTACCGCATAGAATCTGGAATTGCAATTTCCAGGGAGATTTCCTGCACAGACAAGGATGACTCTTCAGCACTTCAACTCTAAGGCAGTCGGGGCGCGGGGTCAGGTACAGGAGCAGCAAGAGCACGTAACCTCCTCAAGCCTGTTTAAACTCCACTTTTGTCTCCCTCTGCCCGGGTGCGCAATAGCACGGCGCTCACAATGAGCCCCTAGGGAGCGGACAGGCCCCCCAGCCGCCATCTCCTCCAAACATTTCAGGGATGCGGGGAGAAGTAGATGGCTTTTGTGTGCCTCCCCCTCCCCGCAGGCCGCCCGCCCCGGCCCCGTCTCACCCCCGCCGGTCCCCGCGGGCAGCACGGCTGNGCAGGCGCACTCGGGGCCGCGGGCAGCGCCGGCCCGGCCGGGCAGGGGGAGCCGCCGCTCTGGGCCCGGCGGGGCGGGCACACATCAACAACATCAATAACAACCACCGCTCCTCTGCACCCCCGGCACAGCGCAGCCTGACAGCGTCGCACTACCACCACCCAGGCAACGGGACCACTCAGTGCCACCTCCTTAAACATCTCAAGCGACGGTGACTCCAACACGGCCCTCAGCAACCCATGCCAATGCCCAGTCAGCCTTTCTGCGAAGAAATTGCTCCTGCTGTCCTACCTAAACCTGGCCTTGCACAGTGTAAGTCTGCGTCCTCTGGCTGGCTGGGAGAAGCAGCTGAACTAGCCCTAGCTCCAGGCTCCTTTGAGTGCTAGTAGAGAGCGGTATGGTCCCTGAGGACCCCTGAAGACTGCCATCCTTTAAAAATAAATACGTAACCACTCAAATAAAGCTAAGCTAAATGCATGTTGCCAGCACAGAGCTGTAGAGTATTGAGTTTAAATAAACCCCACATTTACCCATGCATACTCACTCTTGAGAGGCAAAGTTGTAAAAGGTACAAGCACGCTAGAATACACAAGCCAGAGCCTGCAGCAAGGTCAGAGAAGAAGTTGGCCACAGCTAATAAACACTAAGAGTCAGAGGGTTATACTTAAAGTATGTCAGGTAAAATCCCAGTGTGAAGTAGATGTTTTTCATTAAGCCACGTTTTTTGGAAAAAGTTGAAGTAAAAAAAAAAAAAAGTCGGCATATTGCTCTAGCAAAACATTGATCAATCACTTAAAAACTATGTGGACAAAACAAACCAACATCCACCTGGCTCAACCTGGAATACCCATTAACTTTCAAATGCTTGAAATGTACTGTCCAGCAATTTGCATCTACAATCTGCACATTCAAAAGACCTTCATGAGAGCAAGAACCAAGTTATGCAAGTTACTTTCTTTTAAACAAATCAAAGTGAAGACATTTATTTTACCAAGACTAGGATTTAATTTTTAAAATTTGACACTTAATACAAATATGTCAGGATAACACAAATACACCTGAAATATGCCAGTGCCCGAACTTTATTTACCATGCAAAAAAATCAATTAACACATAAAAAAATTCAACTATAACCTGTAATTTTACATTTATACATCAGAAGTGTCCATTTTAAGAAGTTGAAATAATTAGTCAATAACATCTAAATACTGATTTATACTGCTAAAACATTTGTATACTCAAAGAATTCTATATTTGCCCACAGTCCGTAATGACAATTCTTCCATTTACTAGCCCTTTAGGAGAACCAAAGGATTCAATCTTTTTCACAACATCCATTCCATCTTTCACAAACCCAAATACCACATGCTTGAAGTCCAAGTGTTCTGCTTTTTTAAGTGTTATGAAGAACTGAGAATTATTTGTATCCCTGCCCTTATTTGCCATTGACAACAATCCAGGACCAGTGTGTTTCACTATGAAATTCTCATCTTCAAATGCTGTTCCATAAATTGACCGTCCACCTGTACCATCATAGTTAGTTATATCTCCTCCCTAAAAAAAAAAAAAAACCAAAACAGACACAGCATTAACTAACAAGTCCCAAAACATAACCCAAAAATTGTATTTCCTTTCAACAGTAAAGACTTTATTTTGGAAGAACTAACTTTTCATTTTCACAATTATTAATATCTGCTTAGATGTAGAGTTTTCCAGCTTCAGCAGGTTCGTTCATGGTAAGGGAAGCAGTAGAACGTTTATCCCTTGTTTATTCCAAACATAGAATTTTATCTTCCTGTTCCCCATGCTGACATTCCTCTAGGCCTGCCTTTCCTACTGCCTGCATTGCTTGGCCCTGGAAGCTGCCTGGAACTGCATTCTCTCATTGAAGGCCTGTCCTTGCTTAGTCCCTGCAGGCACAGAATTAACCTGAAAAAGGTTAACATAGCAGCGACCAGTAATTCCATACAGCTTTGCCACATAACTGGTTGAGCAGCATAGTAAGTGTGTCTTTTATCTTTCTGGAAGGTAGCAAACTTCTGGTTCCTGATAATTTGAGTATAAAGGTGATTGTGTAAATTTATCTGTACAGCCTTAGTTCTCACTGAAGAGCTTTTCACCATACCTCAAAAGAAAGTTCAGCCAAGCAGAGCAAACTTAAAATACCACTCACTTAATGTGATAACAACTCACTTTGTCAAGGCACACATGGTGCAGTTAACTTTTAAAAGAAAGTCTGCTCTTTCATACGATGTGGAATACCCTGAAATAAGCTTAAATCCTAAATGAGTTTATCAGAAAGGCACAAAGGTTTAACAAAAGAGCCATGAAGTGCATACTTCAGACACATATAGAAGAACTAATCAAAAGACAGGCTAATATTTTATTCTGGTGACAAGCCATTCACATACTATCACAGAATGGTTTATGTTGGAAAGGACCTTTAAGATCATCTACTTCCAACTCTTCTGCCATGGGCAGGGACACCTAGAACTAGGACCAGGCTGCTCAGAGCTCCATCCAGCCTGGCCTAAGAACACTGACAGGGATAGGGCTTCTACAACTTCTCTGGGCAGCTTGTTCCAGTGTGTCACCACCCTCACAGCAAACAACTTTCTCCTAACATCTAGTCTAAACCTACTCTCTTTTACCTAGATGCCATTCCCCCCATGTTCTGTGACTACATGCTCTTGTAAAATGTTTCCCTCCATCATTCTTGTAGGCTACCTTCAGGCTCTATATGGAATGATACCATTACATCACTCCTAAGCTTTCTCTTTTCCAGGCCAAACAAATTCAAATCTCTTAGCCTTCCTCATAGGACCAGTGCTCCATCCTTCTTCAAAGTCCTGGCTGTTCTCTGGATTCACTCCAACAGGCTGATGTCCCTTCCTATTATTTTTGTATATTATTTTCCTATATTACTGTATACATCTGGGCTTCTGTATGTATCTGTAGAAAGTCATCTACATGCCTCATCTTTGGGGATGTAGTGATATGTAGATCATTAGCATAGCATAATACTGATGTTGGTTCATTCTGCCTATTCCAAGTTACTAAAACCTAATGAAGTATCGATTGCAATTTTAAGAAAGGTCTATCTGAGCTATGATCAATCTCCTTAGCCTTCAGCACTTACGAAGAACTTGCCAGTGCTACTGAATGCATGCAGAGATTTAAAACCAACACTGTCTACCGGGGGTTACAAGCGTACTGCAGGCTGCTGCTCCCAGCACAAAACTTGGTGTTTTAGGAAACAGGCCACTGCATGATAACCAGATCTAGAAGACTTGTTTGTTTTAGATTGAAACCTAACATCTATGATACTTGGAATATCAGTTTTAAAGTTATCTGAAATACAAAGTGTACTTTAAAGTCCAAGAGAAGCCTGGAAACTAAGTGTTCTTAACAGGTGAGCATACAGAAGTTGTTCTCTGGAGAGAAAGAAGGATGAATGATAGTTTTGGGAATACCTACTTTTCTTGGTGTTCCTGTTCAGCAACAGGCCTCTCGTCTATTGTAAGAGGACTCCACCTCCCTCCATTTTTTTTCTTCCACCCTGATATGATAGTACTAGGAAACGCTGAGGCATGAGGCCATTGGCAAGCACAGGTGAAAAGCATCTTAGGGTAGCATGTGCTGCTTGCACCATTTCTCATCTCCTTGTAGGGAAAGGACAGATGAGACTATCCTGCACAGTGAACCCATGCTGCCAACAAGAACGTGCTATTCTAAGTAATTTTTTGAAGTGCCATTGTTAGTCATATGCATCTCATTCTCTCAGTGAAAAGTCTTCCTTTTATGCTTACCTGACACACAAAGTCTGTGACTATTCTGTGAAAGCGGGAGTTCTTGAATCCAAATCCTTTCTCTCCTGTGCAGAGGGCTCTGAAATTTTCAGCAGTTCGAGGTACAATATTTGCAAACAGCTCCATGGTTATGTGTCCTAAAGGTTCATCATCAGCAGAAACTTCAAAATACACAACAGGGTTGGTGTCCTTCGACAGTCCTGCTGCCAGAGACAAGTGCCCCTTCTGTAGTTCTGACAAGCTTCGCTGGCATTCCTCAAACATCTTCTTGAAAGAATTGGCCATTTCTTGGCTTTTAAATCTGACTGCAAATTGCTCTACTTTTACTTCACCATCTGAAAATAAATCCAAGAAGGTCTGTTTAGTTTCATCTTGTAATAATCTCCAGGGAAAAACAAAACAGAAATTACAGGCCACTTAGAAAAAACAAAGACCATCTGGAAAAACTCACCAGCATAATCTGTGGCTGTCCAAATGAAAGCATTGTTTGATGTATCAGAGGGCACTAAGTTCATTTCTTTGGTGATAACATGGTTTGCACAGACTTTAAGAACTTGGTCTCTTCTCATTAGGATTCTATAGTATTTCTTCTGTGCATGGAAGAGTATTTTGATCTCTCCAACACCACGCTCCTTCCACTGAGTAACATCCCTGTCCCATCTATAAAGTTTTGCCCTCTCCTTGAAGAGAATTTCTTCATCTTCTTCTCCAGATTTTACCTCCACCTAAAGAAAACAGCACAGTAGACTGAGTACCCGAGTACTGGTGATTTCCTAGAGAGATATTAAATAGTTATTACATATACTTCTGAAAATTGACATATTACACTGGAAAATTGTTCAGTGTGTTCTTTTCTCCAACACCCCATTCACCACACCAAAATGGGTAAAACATTTTCAGAATTTAAGAGCTCAACAAATTCCGTAATTTGAGACCAATTACAGCACTACAATTCTCCTTCACCACACTACATGTAGTTGTGGTGGGTGTCTGTTGGTTTTGCTTTGAGAGTGGTTTGGTTGGTTGGGTTTTGGTGGGATTTTCTTTGTGTGTGGGGTTTTTTTTTTTCTTTTAACAAAACCCTAAGACTTGATAAAGTGTTCTGGCAAGTTTCCCAAGTTTCAGGCTGAATGAAGTGCATGCTGAGAAGTGAAGACAAAGTACTGTTACAATTCCAGGAGTTACCCTTAGCACATTGTTAAAGAATTTGATATTTGCATTTGAACTTAATAAACACCAAGTATACAATCTTAGGCCTGACAGCCGTATCTCCACCTCACTTTATGTATGCATTTACTGGCCTCTAATCTCCTTTAGCTAGCACTTCTCCAAAGATAAGGAACACTTGAGAGACCTGGAGAAACATGTAACAAAATACTGTTTGTGAAACTGAAAAAGGGAAGCAGAGAAGAAAAGAATCATAGAAGTCATTATGTGACACACAGATGAGCAAAGGGGAACCAAATTTTAAAGAAGAAAGTTGAAGGCATGTTACAAAATAGATCAGATAAGCTGTTCAAATTGAAGGATACCACATACTGTTCCTTTCTGCTCTATTTGCCTTGCTCAATTTTACTAATCTACAGTTAGAGTTTTATTATTTATAGAAAGGACAGGCAATATGACTATATCATGAAAAGAGTCTGAAATGGTTACTAGACTAAAAAGCAAATCAAGACATGAATAACTGTGTGAAGTCTCAGTAAGTTATAAGGCTACCTTCAAAGTCAAAGGTTCTTCTACTTCTTGAAAAAACATTTATTTTCAAACTAAAAAAGTTCTTAGCCTTCAGGTGATGTTAATTGTACATCTTTTTGCTTAATGATTCTAGAAATCCCTTGCCTAGCTTAGAGTAAAACTTCCTAGTTGGCATGGCTTTCACAGAACTGAATCTACAAGTCACTGGTACAAAGCCATAGCTGAGTTGTATAAGCACTAGCAGTTATTCAGTTCCCCTTTCTGGTATTTAGCTGTGCTATATAAACAGTTTAGCTTTTACAAGCTATGTGTACAAATCCGCATCCTAATCGACTCTCAGTCAAGTTATAAAGAAATCACTGTTGAAGATTTTAACTGAGGCACCAGACACCTCCCCCCAGGGCTATGCTGTACTAGGATTTAAAATAACAGGTGCCTCAACATAGTCAGTGTAAAACATGCAGAACAAAACACAAGAACACAGAAAACACAGTTAGTTAAGCAAAATATATTTTAAAGCTTTATTTTAAAGATAAGCAGAAATGCTTATCTTTATGTTGTTTTATATTCCAGAAGTCATCTTACCTCTGGTAAGGACACAATTGGCTCAAAGTGGATATCATCATTATGTACCACCTCATCATCACTACCACCTTCATCTTCGTCTGCTTTACGGGTAGTATCTCCAAACACAGCTGCTCCTGTATTTGCCCATTTGAAGTTTTTATCTGCAATTAAGAGTTACATTTTAAACTTCGTGTAGTTTTTTTTCCTTCCTTGCAAAAGCTTGCAAAAAATTTTTGTTTCTGATGATCAGCAGAAATTTTACATACAAAAGGTATATTGTATGAAGCAAAAGTCCAACTGAGGTCTCTCTCAGAGACTAACTGAACTCACCTTTTGAGCCAAATGCAAAGTCTTCAGAACTTTTGGATGCCAGATCTGCAAATGACAGGCCTGCGGTATTGCCAAAACCAAACGAGATGATTCTGTTTTCTATCAAATAAAAATGGGAAAGTCAAAGATTATTCTCTACTTTCTTAAAGAAAAGGCATTTATGTAAGAATGAACTGGGATACTGTCTACAGGAATTTTTCCTCCCAATAAATTTAGAGTTTGAATGACACTTGTCATAATGACCATCTATTATGGTTTTAAAAAAGGGTCCAAGAGACTGTTTGAGTTTGAGCAGACTACTTAGATGCAGCTCATGTGGTATTTAACAGCAAACTAATGAATGTACATCATATGTAAATTATAAAATAGACATTATCATTGTTTCGTTGTAGCGAAATTGAACTCAACAAAATTTGATATATACACATCTTTACCAGACTGGTACTTATGTCTCTAATTCAGTATTGGTACTACTTGTCCCCAAGACAGCAACTACACTAAACTGATCCACAGAAGAGCATAGTTTCCTATAAAAAAACTTCAGCATACCCCTGACCTTACCTTGTGCTGACTCTGAACCATCTGATTCACTCTTTTTAGTTGACAAATCCACAGGTTTATCTTCAGCTCTTGATAAGGTCTGTGATACTTGCACAGTTTCTGTGGTGGAATGTGATCCTTCGCTGCTGGTATCTGACTGGACACATACTGTCACCTCATCTTTTGATTCAGCAGGTATTTCTTCCTTACTGGTACAGACTAAGTCACTTGAGCTTGCAACTTCATTGTCCTGCAATTAATCAAAAAAGTAATGTAACAGAAAGTTAGAAGACCTTAGGATTCAAAACTCCTCCCCAGGAGTCTAAGAACAGTCCTCATAAAAAATAAAGAACACCAGAAAAGTTGTTGTAAGCTTTCTGAAGTTTTTCATTACAGTTAACACTTAAGGATGTTAACTTGACAAGAGACTGAAGTATCTTTGAAGTAGTCTGTTTTCAAAAAAATACCATTATTACCTGAAATCAAGTCTCCTGTCTTGGCAGACATTTGTGGCATGGCTACCAAAATACTCAAATAATTTTTCCCCACTGGATGTTTTAGTTTTAAAACTGCTCTGTCTCGCACATATATGAAGTAATTGTACAAGTTTAATAACAAGAAGTTCAGTAAAGATTTAGCTCTTACTTTCATTTCTTGAATTTTAGCTTCTGACTTTACATCTTTCAGACTGTCACCTTCAGTATCAGTACTGACACCACAAACAGATGCAGAAGGAACCTGCAGAGCTTTTGTTTCATCCTTCTCCTCAGGAGCTGGTTTCTTTTCCCAAGCAGCAGCACATTCTCCTTCATTGCTGAATTCATTTTTTCCTGCAAGGCCTGCTGTAAAGAATTAATGGAAAATAGCTGTGAAGGCAGCTAAACACTGAAATAATTTTTAGCCTCAACATTGTAAATTAACCTCATAATATCCAGATCAACGTGAAGACAGACTTAATGAGTTTCTCAGACAGCATTACTGTTTAAATAGTGGAAGTGAAGACTAATTAACCTAACCTGGGGTGACTAGAACTGAAAATACAACATCTGTGGTTTTCACTGCTATCAGGGAATTTCCATGCAATGATGAAGAGTTTCATCATGCAGTTGCCACTACTAATAACTTCCTTCAGTATCTCCTCATATTTCAAGATGGCTCAATCCTTCTAGCACATATCCTCAAAAAGCCCCTAAACTTTACTTCAAGTACCTACCCAGACTTCAAGTTATGCAACGCTGAAGTCTGAGACACTGTCAGACACATAAGCAAGTCGTCTACACCTATATTTTTAGTATAGCTTTTTTTTTTTCTTAGATTGAACAACATTAATTCACAAGCTTCAACAGAGTAACTGCAGAAGTAGCAAGTATTGAAAGATGTAGACAACTTTCTCTTGAGCAGTATCATGCCACACTGAATTTTTCATATTCAGAAGGAGCTCAAGATAGGAAGAGACTTCGATGTTCTTGTTTAGAGATTACCTGGAATGTACATTTCTCTTTCAGGTACCCCTTTACTGCTAACTAACAGTTTAACATACTGAGCTTAACTCTGTACTTTGAGATGCAGGTTTTCTGCACCTAGCATCTCTGCTTCTAAAAATCATTCCAGGAAACATAAATCAACCTCTGCCCATGTGACCTTCAGATTCAGAGTTCATGTTTCAATACATGAAGCACAATAATTAAAATTTCTTAAGACATACCTTTTACAGGACCTTGCCCTTTCTTTTTCTTTTCTGAATCACTGGGATAGAGTCTTCCATTAAGTTTCTTAACAGCTGTTTCGTAGTCTTCATCTTAAAAACAGGAAACAAGATTAAGTTCTCAGGCACACTCTAGGTCAGAAGTCTGCTAAGCCTTTCCAACTCGGAAGGCTAACAGGCATATATAATTTTTGCTTACGTTTTAAGAGTTACACAAGTCAACAAGTAAGTTTTCACTTTAGTGTTGCTTACATGTGCTCCAGAGTGCTGTTAACATTTTTTCTCAGCCTAGATTGCTACAGATATGTGGCACAAGTTTTGCTTTTAGAAAACATATTTCTTACTGAGTGATTTTATTAATCACTCTAAACATATTTGGGAAAGAAGACTGAAGATTTTTTACATGAAAACTTGCAATCTCAGGTACTTGTGGGAGGGGGCTTGTCTTCTATTTTTTGTTGAATACAATGTTTCAGAACTTCCATTTAAAGTATTTGCTGCTGAATAAATCAATCAATTACAAAGAGTAAGGTTTGGCAAAAAGTAAGTTTACTAACAGTATTAGGAATTAGCTTTAGAAGAAAAATGACTCATTAGTATAGCATTTAGGGAACCTGAGATTGATTGTTTTTAATAAAAAATGCTTTGCATTTGTCTCAAAAATATTTACTGAAGTAGGTCTCTTGCTCAAATACCTCTTACCTAGCCAACTGCCTTGGTAAAGATGTCAACACCCATAATACACCAAACAAATACCCTTTAGTCACTCCTGGGCCTCTGCCATACTATCCTGTTTTGAAGATTTAAGTGTACAAGTTTGGCCATAAGGACATTGACAGAATTACTTCCCATTGGCCCAAACAAAAATATTTCAGTGTCTAAAGGTTCTAACAGTGCTAAAGTTCTCAAGTTGGAAGGGACCCATAAAGATCACCAGCTGCAGCTCCCTGCTCCTTGCAAGACTATCTAAAACCAGGCCATATGACTAAGTGCATCACCCAGATGTTGCTGGACCTCTGATGGGTGTGTTGCTCTAACTACTGTCCTGGGGAGCCTGTTCCAGGGCCTGACCATCCTCTCAGAGAAGACCTTTTCCTAATCTGAACTTCCCTGACAGCTTCTTTCCATTTCCTTGTGTCCTATAGTTGAGCAGGAGAGAGAGGAGATCAGTACCTTCTCTGCTGATGCACTTGAGGAAGTTTTGGCCTGTGATGAGGCCACCCCTCAGCCTTGTCTTCTCCCAGCTGAACAAACCAAGAGACCTCAGCCACTCCTCCTGAGTCTGGCACTCAAGGCTTCACCTTGGTCACCCTCCAACAGTTTGATGTCCTTCTTACACAGAGGCACCCAAAACTGCACAGAGTGCTCAAGATGGGGCTGCACCAGTGCAGTGTATTACACCCTTTCCCCACAAAAAGGCAGTACAAACATAAATTTTTGCATTCCTTACCATCATCCTCGTCACTCACATATCCAGGCTTATTCTTGTAACAGAAGAATGTTGAAGGGAGCTTGAGGAAGTCGGCAAGGGCTCTCTGTTCAGGGGTAGGTGTTAACTCGTAAACTATTTCAACCTCATCACACGGAACATCATCCTCTGACACTGTGGCCTTCTCAGCTTTTTTACAGAAATTGAACAAACCATTAAAACTGAATAATTTCAGAATAGAAAATAACATTAACCTCACATTATTACAGAACCAAATTCTAAGGGCCTACATATTTCTGTTGATAAGACAGGAAACAAAAATCAAATTTACAGGATGTGAAGACAGAACAGCAAAACTTACATGCTGTTCAATTGCTTTTAGAATTCAAGCATTAAAACAAAACATGGCTGCATCTCTGTATTATTAAAAGGATTGTTTCATTAAGTCCTCATGTCAAGTAAAAGCCAGCTAGGGAGAAGAGTGACAGAGGTGTTAAATAGAGATAAACAAGTGTCTTGATTTCAGTCTACAACTGGGCAGAAATATCAATTTAATGTAGGGGTTTAGATTTTCTAATTTTAATATACTCGTTTTCTGCTGTGAGGTAGGATTAGGAGAAAAAGCAATGCAGGCCTAAAACTTAAAGGGTATAAAGAAAACTTTATTAACAATATAAAGAAATAATAAAGTCAGAATAAAACCTTCAGACCTCCCTCCTCTATTCTCCCACACCTTCTTCTCCTTCTTAACAAGAACACAGAAGAACACTTCAGTCAGTTACGAACTTAAACATAAATTTTCAGTTCACTTTAGAGAGAGGAGTCCCTCCTTGTTAGGTTATAGGGACTTCTCTACAAGAAAAAAACAGTTCTCTTGTGGCTTCACTTTTCCCAAATAACAGCTGCCCAGGAATCTGCAGTTGTGAAAACTTCATCATCTTCACAGCCTTCCTAGACACTGTGCTTATGGATCATGTTAAATTCATGGGGTACTTACTTTTAAGAATAAACTGTTTAAAAGCAAAGGTTCTCTTCATCTCTCTTTCTCTGTTTATGCTTCATCCCCAGGAAAAAAGATCCCCTTTGTCCCTCAGGGCAAAGGGTCCTTAACACAGGTGCCTTTGCTCAAAATTTACAAGTTGAACACTCCAACCCCTCATGTCTTTCTCCATGGTTTATAGGAGTCTTTAGTGTAGTACAGTCCACTCCTGTAGCTTACAAAAGGATTTTCAGCCCAAAATTCATGGCGTCTCCTCATTTTCCTTCCATCTAGAACCTGACTCCTGCTTCACTGACTTTAGTGTACCCTCTCACTCAAAGGAAGACTGAAAGTCTCAAAGTCTTATCTGAGCATTAGAAGAGTTAAGATCTCACATGGAGGATGCAAAGCTGCAGCCAGGCCATGCTGGAGCTGTGCCAGGATCTCAGGACACTCAGGCCACACTGGGAAGGGCTGGCCTGAGCCAGAAAACAGCAGTGGCTGCTCTGGAAAGGGTGGGGGGGAAGGCTAGGATCTCAATCAGCGTCCCTGAGGCTCAGCAGCAGCACCCACTGTCCATGGCCACCCCTCCTCCCTGCCGGGCCATGCCAGCTCCCCAGACAGGGGCCTGGCCCTGCGCCCTGCCAGGCCTGCAGTGGAGCCAGGCCCGGGCCCTGTTACTTGCACTCCTGCTGGAAGAGAAAAAGGACCTTTCCCAGGGTTTGCTTGCTTCAAAATATAAGTTCACAAAAATGACCAAATCCTCCAATTGGTTTCCCAGGCTGTTAACAACCAAACCAGCCTCCAACTGATCCCATCAACTCACAGAGGAAGTTCTCAAGGAGAAAACTTCAGTGGATGCCCTTCTTCTAAATGCCAACTAATGCAAAACCAGCACAACAAGCAAACTTCAGGCCTCAAAAAAAGTGAAGTTGTGTACAACAATTTGTCCAAGCAACTGAATAGAACTCATTTCAGATTACTTATGGGATAGCTGAGCTTTTTATTAACTAATCTCAATTTACAATAATAGCTGTTGCTGAAACTTTGATTGTTACAAAACTAAAGTAATTCTTAGTTCCACTATCAAACAACAAAAGTACTGCTAGTATTTAATTAGCTTTTGCGGTAAGGAAGTATCACCATCAGTTTTATTATTTAGCTTTTTGTCTTCTTGCCTTGAACATTAAATTATTCCTTCCACCAGTATTGAGAACACTGCATGATCAGTGCAAAGGTTAAAGCTGAAAGTAAAGCCTAGAGTAAACTGCAGATAAAACATATGGCTGGCAAGACAGCTTTGGAAACAAATATTTGAGTTTATTATGAGAGAATGGAAGCAAAGAGGGAGGATACAGCAATTTAAACATCAGGTTTGGTTGGGGTTCTGCTTGTTTAGGTTTAAAAAGGTCTAAGAAATAAATGAGTGAACTATTTTTAAGAATTACCCCATAAGCAGATCAATAGCCACAACAGCTGTTTCTAAGAACAAAATTATTGCTTTAGTATCTTAGCCTATTTGCTAACAGCCTATCTGTTCTCCAGATTTAAGTTCGTTAGAATCTGAAAGGTAGTCTCAAAAGCTCGCTGTGCTTTTCATTAAAAAAAAAATGTGTAAGTCTGTGGCATAATGTAATCAGAGGAAACCTAAATATCCAACCAGAAACCAAACTAGTACCCAGCTCCTGAAAAACATTGATTTTTCTGATCATACAATTTAACTTATTGTGAGAAAAGGACAGAAGAGACATGTTTACAGACATGTCATTTGATCCTCTGACACAACTAACACACTAAAGTCTGCTTTTTAAAAGCAGTTTTCTCATTACTTTTTACTTAATCGTCCAGTAGATTAAGAGCAGTATGAAGTAAGTAACAGCAAAATCAAATCAAAAGTACTGATTCAAACTCATATTTTTTCAAAGTATTACCTCTGCAGTCTTTGCCCCACCTTTGCTTATAAGTTGATCACTTCAGGCATTTCTACACCAGAGCTACAAAGTAACTCAAACCCATAACAAGCACACTCTTGTAGACTAATTCTTTTTACTCAGATTTTTAGATCTCAGTAAGTTCTCTGAGCCTGCAGAAAGTAGGTGTAGGATAAAATTCTTCAGCAGCAAATTTCTAAGTTCATATCATGAGTGCAGGATAAAGATGTTTTCATACACCTCCTCAGAATCTTATCCAAAAAACACTCTCACCCTAGCTGATATAAGGATTAGAAGTACATCTAAGACTGTGTTATGAAGAGATGCAGATTTCCTGCATATTACATGTGTTTTATTCTTTCCAGTTAGTTAAGCAAGTGTCTTAATCGGACTGAGTAAGTTTGCACCACGTTAACCTGACATTTAAGTGTGGAGCATTTAGTCCTACACCAAAAAACAGCTTTCCTTAGGAACAGAAAAATTTCAAAAATATATCTTTGAATGTAACAGAACACTTCTTTCAAGTCAGTCAGGTATGCAGTAAAAGCATGTGCTTTCTTTAATTTGAGCAGTAGAAATCTAACTGGAAGCCATGGCAACAAATACACTGTTCCAGTGTTTTACCACACTCATTGCTCACCAGCTTTGACAGCATTTAAAAAGAGTTATCATGCAGTCTCTTTCATTACCCTTTGGGCAAAATAGCTGTATAAGAGAAATACATTTAAGGTCACTTCAGATTAGCCAGTAGGTGAAGTTCTCCATGGAACTGATCTATCAAACGCTGGAATAATATTCTAGTGTTCCAAACATCTACTCAAAATGATAAAATACTTCAACAACAATGATTACTGTTGCAAACACCTTAGATATATCTTCACAGGCAGCCATGAAACAAAAAGCCATGCATACATACAACGTATTCTGAAAAGACCTGGTTTTAGGATAACAGAACTTTCTACTTTGGGTAAAAAAATCCCCACAAAACATTGTTGCTACATGGAAGAAACAAAATTCAGAACAATATCACGCATTACAGTTCAATGCTGTAATGTATTTTCACTTTTGTTTGAACTGACATTCAGACCAAGTAGGCCTAAATCTCTCTAGCTAATCACAATACTGGTATTTCCTCTCATGCATTGATCAATGAAGAGCTTCTGAATATAAGAGGAAAGCACCAGTTTAAACCCTAATGCATGTAACAGGTACAGTAGCCTGCAACTGACATGACTCAAACCACACCAGTGCTTTACAAGTTTAAGTCCTCCTGGCAATTAAGCACCACAGAGCTGCTGGCTCACACCCTGTAACCTAGCGGAATGGAGGAGAATCACGTGTAAAATTTGTAGGTGGAGATGAGAACACTACTAATTGAAAAAGAAGTGACATATAATAAATAATAATATTAAAAGGAAAAAATAAAACTCAAGAAAAAATAAGTGGCGCACAATATAGCTGCTCATCATCTGCTGACCAATGCCAGACTCCAATCCCACACTCCTACTGGCCCCTCTTCCAGGTAACTCCACCAGTTTATAAACTGGGCATGATGTTCTATGGTATAGAATACCCCTCTGGCCACTTTGAGTTACCTGACCCAGCAAAGATCCCTCCCAGCTTTTATTTATGTACCTCCTCAATGGCAAAGCATGAGACGAAAAAAAAGTGTCTTTGACTTAGGGTAAGCACAGCTTAACAGCAATCAAAACATCAGTGTGTAATCAGCATTGTTCTCATATCGAATCCAAAATCCAGCACTGTACCAACTACTGAGAAAAAAAATTAACTTTATCCCAGCCAAAACCAAAACAAGAACTTATAAGAAGTTTATGACTGGACCTGAGAAAAATGTAAATGCATGGAGGTGCAGATCTACTATGAGGTTAAATTTCTTTTGAATGCTGTTCTAGCACAACTCAGAAGCCACTTCCCAAAACGTTCCCCATAAGAAAACTTGTATAGGCTTGAAAAATGAATTTAGAAAGGACTTCTCAAAATCCTTTACTATTAAGTCAGAGTTCACAGACTAAAAAGTTACGCTGAAGACAATTATCAACTGTAAACAAATCACTATAATCATAACCTAATTACTGGAAAAGTAGAAGTGAAGAACAGTCTTAAGTACCAGAAAGGCTTATTTTGTTTCTTTAAATACATCCCCCCTGCTATGTGCCCCTAATATAAAACCATCATCACTCTGAGGTAGGAAAAGTTCTTGCATGTGTGCATTGGCAGAGTGATTAATCACTCCACGTTATGGACACCATATTATGAAAATAGAACTGAGTTGTTAGTAAACTCCATCCAGAGGGATGCTTGAAAACACAGAGCAAGTGACTTTAGGTTATGTATACAGAACAGGAATTCAGTGTTCAAGTACAAACAGCTTTTTTTGTCAAGAACAGTGACATTTTGACACTTTTAAACAATGTAAGACACTAATACTGGGAGACTGTCTTATGCAAACTAAAAGCTGGCTATTTAAAATTAAAATACTTTTAAAACCAAGTAAGTTGAGCATGCTTACAGCAAGCATACTTGCAAGCAGCACTGGTAGTAACATATAATCAAACTATAAGCTGTAGCAGTTTTGTTTATAGGGTCTTAATGTAAACAAATTGCTTACAAATTGGCAGAAGTTTTCTAAGTAGCTACAGTGGACTTCAGATTATACATGAAGGTGACTCTCATTTCTGTGCACTCTTTTTTTTTAGAAGCGCAGCAATTAAGACTGATAATCAGGAAACTGAAGAGAACATTTCCACAAAGGCTAAATACATTCAAGCTGTGTCAACAGATAAGCTGTCTCAAGATCCTCAGGCATATTTCATTGACATAGAGTAAACCACATCAGGCACCACAAGACAGTCTCTGAAAATAACAAAGTAATTTCTCCAGAAAAAAGGAATTTAAGAGATTCAGTGCACACACACAGTAAAACTGTGACAGAAGTGCAGGGCACATATCCTCAAAAACTAAGGCAAACAGAAGCCAAAAGCTGAAACAGGGCCATCCATTGTGCTGGCTCATGTAAACATACTAAGGGCTAGAGACACTCTTTAACAGGACAAATACAGTAGTCAGACACACAATTTCAAGTACTCTCCTTCAGCATGCATGTTAATTACAAGGATTACTGAGCCAACTGCTTTGACACAGCTGGGTTATTGTCCACGCCTGATAAGAGTGTTTTTATCACACATTTAGTGCAGTATGTAAATACCTTTACTATCAGGTTGCAAGGAGGATGTGCTTGTCCAAAAGGCCATGGGATTAGATTTAAAGAGGCTAAAATTAAATCCTAAAAAAATAAATTGTTGGCATATAAGTGTTTACCTGGAATTTTAAAAGGATAGAACAGATTTATCTATGTTCTGCAAGTACTCCATAGTCATATTTCACAGCACAAAATTTCATCTGTTAATTCTACACAAACTTATCCAACCCATCTGAATGGACTGTAGCTGTCATCTTCTGCCATGTCACTTTATTGCACTCTAGCTAATAGACAGGATGTGTTCATAAATCCCATCCTTCTCACAAAGACTTCAGCACATTATAGTGGTCCTGTCACAGCCACAGCTTCTGCCTGTCCATCTTCTTCAGACTATGACAGAAACCATACAACTGAGTATGCCATCACAATCTCTTTTCAGGCTAAGTAGGTTGACATCTGATGTTAAGCTACACAACCAGAATTGCAGAGGCCAGTATTTAACATGTGAAAAAAAGGTACAACTAGCTCCACAATACCCATCTACTTAATACAAATTTTAGCTCAAGCATACATCTGCTATTCTCACACTTTGCCACTCAGAGCAAAGGCCCAGGTATATACAACATGAGCTACCTATTTAAGCCCCAAAAGTAAATCCGCAAATTCTTTGAGCATTTAAATCCAAGATTCAGATGCAGCACTTCAGAGTTTAAGCTCTCTACCTGAAAATCCTGTTCTCAGTAAACAGATTTCCATCCTGTATCATACATTTTCATTTGAAAATAATCATGACTTAAAATTCCCTTCTTTAGTTGAAACTCTGGAGACCATGTGAACACCTGCATCAAAATTGAAAGAAACTACCTATTCTCAAGAGAATAAATAACGAGTACCACAGAGCTGACTGGTCAATAAGTTGCACGCTTGAATAAATTACTAGCAAAAGTGACACTCACCTTTTTCCAGAATTCTAAATGAGAAGTTAGATGGTCCGTCTTGTGTTGAAGCAGGCAAGTTGTCTGTCTTGCTGTCTACAGGCTTCTGAGTAGCATTTGAGATTTTTGATGGTTCAGAGACTTCCAGTTCTTTCTGTGCTGTGTTCTGAGATGCTGGAATATGGCCTTCACTCTTTCTTGGGGGATTAAAACTGAAGCCAAAGAGAGAACCAGTGGCTGAAGTATTTCCAAATGTGAATGTCTTTGACTTTTCATTACTGAAAATGCTCTTGACAGATTCAGATCCAAATACAAACTTTGGAGGAGAAACCACTGTTTTTGTTGGTGTTTCAGAAGTATTTGACACCTCCGCAGCCTCTATAGTTGCATCAGAAGTATCATCACCATGGCTGACATCAGTTCTTTCTCTGGTTGTTTCTTCTAGCACAGCTACAGCATTTTTACCACATGGAGATTCCTTTGGTGTATTGGCACGAGAAGAAAGAGGTGTTATCAATGTCTCTCTCTCTTGAGCATGCTTTGCTTCATCAAAGATTTGCTTAAATGAGTCTGCAACATCCTGCAGCTTGAATCGCACAGCCAGAAGTTCTACTTTTCTTTCCCCATCTGCAAAGTCACATGCAGTCCACACCCAGGCTCTATCAGATCCTTTCATTTGTTGAATATTCATATCTGGTGTTATCCTGTGATTGGCACAGAGTTTTAGTACCTGGTCCCTTCTCATTACTATACGAACTTGTTTGTTGTCATAGTTCTGCAATATCTTGATATCCCCAATCCCTCTCTCTTTCCACTGATTCGCATCTTTGTCATATCTGTAGAGTTTGGCTCTATGACTGAAGACAACTTGCTCATTTTCCTCACCACTGGTCACTTCCACAAGATCAGGCAGAGGTACCACAGGTTCAAAGTACTGTCCATCTCTTTCCTCTTCTTGAGTAACATCAGAATCTTCATCTGTGCCTACTGATGTTCTGCTCTGATTCTGTTTGGCAGGAGACTTGGATGGGCTCAAAGCAGATTTAAAACTGAAACTAAAACCAGTGGTAGACTCTCCAAATCTAAACAGATTTTTCCTTACAGGGCTACTTGCAAGAGGTGATGCATATACAGAACTACTTACACTATCATCCAGTGCTTCTTCACGCAAGTCATAGTTATCCCACTCCAGAGTAGGGCCTGTACTTTCAGCGTGTGGCTTTATAACCAAATCAGAAGTACTGCTGGTACAAACAGAGCTTACATTTTCCTCTTCTGACAGTTTAGTTTTGTCATCTGTCAGAAAAGTTTTGAGATCTTTTAAGCCACACTTCATTTCTTCTGCTCTCTGTATAAGCTGAGCTGTCCTACCTGTATCAACAAGTTTATGGGGTGTCTGAAGTGGTATATCTAGTAGTAGCCTTTGACATTCTTCAAACTTCTGTTTGAACTCCTCAGCCTGCTCTGGCGTCTTGAATTTTGCTGCCAGATGTTCCAACTTTGCATCACCATCAGAAAAGTCATTGGCCATCCACATCCAGGCTTTATCTGAGCCAGAGAGCTGTTTCAAGTTCATTGTTGTTGTTATCCAGTGATTCGCACACACCTTCAGTACCTGCTCACGCCGCATCAATATTCTTACTTTGCCATTAACTTCATTTTTAAGAATCTTCAGATTGCCCACCCCACGTTCTTTCCACTGGCTTGTTTCTGGATCAAACCTGAACAGCTTTACTCTCTGGGAGTACAACACTTTCTCATCTTCTTCTCCTGTAAATGGTTCCACTTTTTCAGGCATCTGAACTATAGGTTCAAAATGGATATCATCGCTGTCCTCTGTCTTATACACATCATCATCCTTCTCACCAAGGTCAGCAGAAGTGTTTGCTTTCTGATCTGTTTTAGAATTTTGTGAAGAAAACAGCTTTTCACCTGCACCTGAAAAGCCTTTGAAGTTAGGGTCCTTCTTGCCAAATTGAAAGCCTTCCCTAGGAGGACTTTTTGCAAGCTCAGCAAAAGTAGAAGTGCTGCTATTTTGCCCAAAAACAAAGTCAATTTTCTCCTTGTCTGCTGCTTCTTGAAATTGGAATCCAATTCCAGTGTCTGAAGGCAATTCCTTTTTGTCTTTTTCATCAATGCTTTTTAAGAAACCAGTTGTATGCTCTTTGGATGGCTCATCTTTCTTAGTGGTATTTTTACTAGACTCCTGTATCCCAAATTTAAATCCACCTGCAGGCATTTGCATTGAAAAGCTAAATCCTTCCTTTGCAGACTTATCAGTATCAGAAGAAATCTGAAATGTAAATGGCGGTGTCTTGCCTTGCTCAAGACCAAACTTAAAGCCTGTTCCCAACTGTCCTCCAAGTTCAGGTAATTTACTTTTCAAGCCAAAAGCAGGAGTTGGCAAAGTATCACCAGCTGGCTTACTGGATGGATTTGGTGTTTTGCAGGCTACGCAGGCTAGTGAAGAACCTTCATTCCTCACAAGACAAGTACTACAATCCCACTGACCTTCCTTTTTAGCAAAAAGCCCTTCAAACCCATTTTTCTGTGGCTTACTTGTATCAGCAATGGAACCAAATCCCAGAGCAGCAGATGCCTGAAGAGAAGGCGTGGATGTATTTGGTTGATTTTGAGGTTTTGGACTCTGACAGGAACAGCAGTTCACATCTTTTGCTTCATTTTGGCCTTGGCATACAGAGCAGTCCCACTGACCTTCCTTTTTAGCAAAAGCAGATCCAAACTTGTCCTGCACTGTGTTACCACTCGCTTTCAAACTTGCAGAGCCAGTTAATGGGGTGCCATGTGTTTCCCACATACCTGGATTTGGACTTTGACATGATACACAATTCTTTGCAGTTGCTTCATTTGGAACCAAACATACTTGACACTCCCACTGATCCTTCTTCAAGAGATGCTGCCCAAATCCACTGGAGGAACAGGCTTGCTGAGCATCCTTTCCAAATGAAATAGTAGTGCTAGATGCAGTGGATGTAGCTGTAAGGGCACCTTTGCTGTCAGGTTCACTGCTTGCTTCCTCTTTTGGAAACTGAAAGCCCAAGTTCATGGTCCCAGAAGTGGTTCTGTTGGGCTCCTTGACGTCCTGATTTGCTGTTTCTTTCGCAGTCCCACTGCTCTGAGACACAGATGTGCAAGCATTCGATCCCAAGGATTTTAAAATATTCTGTGCCTCCTCAAACTTTTTTTTGAAAAGCATTGCTTCTTCAGGTGTTTTAAATCTAATTGCAAGCTGTTCTGGTTTTGGCAATTCATCTGCATAGTCTAAAGCATGCCATACAAATGACTTATCTGATGCAGCATTTGGAGTTAATTTCATATCAGTATTTATGTAGTGATTTGCACAGATTTTCAGCACTTGGTCCCGTCTCATTAAGAGACGAAATTTGCCAGATACTTTATGCTTCAGTATTTTCACATTTCCAATACCCCTTTCTTTCCATTCTTTAGATTCTGCATCAAAACGAAAGAGCTTGGCTCTGTTGCAGAAGAATTCTTCTTCATCTTCCTCACCTGTCTTTACTTCAATCTTATCAGGAAGTGGCACCACAGGATCAAAATGAGGACCATCATCATCCTCATCTCCACCATGAGTGCTTCCTCCTTCTGTTTCATGACTTCTATTGGCCAAATCTGAATTTGAAGCCATAAATACAGGCTTGCTTGGTTCTTGAACAGTAAATGTATCATTCTTCTCAAAACCCAGATTTTTGTGTGCATTTTGTCCTGTGTTTTCTCGAAGAGAGATGCCTGGAATATGTTTATTGCTAAAATTGAAGATATTTCTTGAACTGCTTGTGGGATCGTTAACTGGCTTTTGTTCAATGCACCTATCATCCTGTAAAGGTTTATCAGATGTTAGAAGATCCAAGAGGCTTTCTCTACTATTAAAAGGTGCATTAAGGGGCTGTGGTGCAACTTGAGGGGGAGAAGAAAAAGTAAAGTCCCCATCATTAGACTTGAAGTTAGGTTTAAATTTAAAAGTTGTTGGCTGACTTGGCTGTGCTGGTGTTGGGAGAGGCGGTTTTGATCCTTCTGCTGTTCCTGGCTGTCCAAATTTAGGCATTGCTTTTGGTTCTGCAGGCTTTAAAGTGGGTGGTGTGACTGAACGGTTTGTGAAATACCCCGGTTTAGGCAGTGTTGGATTGGTGCTTGCCTGTGGAACACTGTAGTTGTAATAGTCATCAGCTGTACGAGGAGAAATGAGTGCAGTACTAGAAGAATCAAAACGCAGAGGTGGACCATACATTTCTTGGGAAAACATACAACCAGAAGTGCTTTGCAGAGGTGGTGTATGCATGGGAGGTGGTTGATAGGAATATATATGTGGCTGAGGCGTAAGTCGGTTCATGCCATAGACAGGAGGCTAAAGAAAAAAACAGAAAACAAGTGCTCTGCTTACTATGATAATAAAGAGGACAAAACCTTACTGAGCAGAAGCCCATGTAACACACAGTCTTAAATGGAGAGGCATGCTTTCAAGTTTAAACCTAAACTAGTTTTGCCTTAGTTTAAAACTTGACAGGCATTTGAGAACAAGCATTGAAAAAGGGGGGAGTTTAAGTGGGTTTTTAATGAAAAAAAAGCTTTGAAAACTCCATTTTCTTTTGCCACACAATTAAGGGGGGAAATAGTTAACTGCTATCATACAAACCTGTAGGAGAAATGTACACACACATCAAATATGTTCTTCTAGCTTTTCCTCCCAAACTCCATATCCCAAAAGTTAAGCAGGGAGACTAATTATCATTTCATCCCTAGCAGTTTAAGTTCACCAAATTCTGCGTAAGGAACTGCAATTACATCTAGCTATGTACAGAATCAAAACCAGACAGTCATTTTCAGGAGATCACTGGAAGCAATTTAGAGAAATAAATTTATTCTCACCTTTGCTGGTGTTACATTAGTTGCAGCAGTTCCCAGAAGATATTGAGAGTTATAGGCAGGTGACTGACTGTAGAACACAGATGGGCCAGTAGTAGAAACTAAAAAGGAACACCAGGAAAACAATTAACACTT
>VZTT01058341.1:90873-102803 GCA_013400855.1 Buphagus erythrorhynchus | reverse complement strand
AATACAAAGCCTAGTCTAAAAAACAAAAAAAAAAAACCACTAACTTGAATGCAAAGGATTTCATTTTTCAAATAGTAACCTAAGCTACTGTGCTCCTTGGAACAAGTTTTAAAGCAAGAATTACTTACTTTCTCAGTAACTGACATATCTGAGGAGCTTTCTGCAATAATTTTCATTAGATAGTACTTGGCTTTAAGAAGGTAAGTTTTATGCTCCTCATGTTCTTCTGGCAGCATGACATCATTTTCAATCTCTTCTGCTTTTCTTTGAAAAATCTAAAGAGTGGGATGCAGAGTGAATAGTATTAGTCAGAAGGACACTGAATAAAGAGGAGCATTTCTGGGTAATGCAACTTACAAACTTACCATGGCAAGATTCCAGTATGACACCACATTCTCAATAGCTTCAAATGCTGATAAAGCATCATCAGTTTTGCCATCGACTGCATCCAACATAGCAAATGCTATCTGTCCCTCTTCTTCATACGCTGCAACCTGAAAGGCCTACAAATAAAGTGAAAGAAAACTTGTATTTAACAATGGAACAACAAAACCTTTTTTCCTATAGTACAGGGAGAATTCTTTTTCAAGAAAGTTGGTACTGAGGGTGTTCAGTGCCTTCAAATCATAAACACCATTTAAAGGTAAGACCAAAGTTATAAGGAGAGAATTTCTCCCTTGATAGAATGCTATTACCAAACCTCACCTTTAAAGAGCTTCACAGTAATAACATAGAATAGTACAATGTAGACAAAAATCCCACAACTATGTACGTTTCTGACACAGACCCTTCTCTTCAGCCTTGGTTCAATCGATCTGTACCTGAATATCTACACTATGGAAGTGTTTGAAGAGAGGATCAGTAGGTTCTGAAATACTCCTCTTCCTTTTGATAGTATCCAGCATAGGCAGAACTTTCTTCCAGTAGTAGACACTTCGTCCAATATATTCCTTCTGGTCATAGAAGGAGTTAAGGTTAATTCCCTGGTGAAGAAAAGGGAATAGACGCATATGTTATTTCAACAAATTCAAGTCAAAATGCTATTTCTCCATCCTATTTTCTTTAAGAGTTCCAAAGTCCTTCTCTGACACTAAGCAGAGTAGCTATATAAATGTAGAAAATAACACTACAGTTTAAGACAAGAGTACATCATAGAGCAACCAGAACAACAAATTTGCCTGATAAAATAATCAGCTGTTCTTAATAATATACATTCATCAGATCCCACATCCCCTGAGTCTGTTCATAATTTAGAAAATAAAAACACTTTGGCTTCCATGTATTTAAAAATAATCTCAGCTTACTGTTTTCTGCAAGCTTTTTGCCCAGTGTATGATTAAGGCAGGTTGAAGGCCATGCTTCTCCAGTGTTCGCAGAGTACTTATGCCATGCTGTACAATAAGCCTCAGTTTTGCTGCTGTTCCTGGCCTGAATATCAGAAGAAACATTCCTTTATTAGTATTTTCTGTTTTTCATCTGTTCACATACCGCTCACTTGATGAATACAGCCTGCAGCTTAAGTCCTAATTTGCCTCTTGGTTAGAAATACATTGTTAAAAATAAAAATTCCATTTATAGAAATTTTTCAAGCATATAAAATCTCTACTACAAAGCTTTAATGTGAAAAATGTAAAAAAAAAAAATAATTTTACAAGAATCTATAGGTACTATCCAAGCTGCTGTAACAGATGCTCCCTAAAGGCTTGATCAAACATTTCCAAACTGAAAAAGCCTTACACTGATTTTCTCTGAAGAAGAGTACGAACAGCATCCCACCAGGATCTTTGCTTTTCAGTATACAGTTGTTTACATATTGGCAATGGTAAGAATTGAGGCTGATGTGCACTGTAGTGAGAATTAAATTTCTCTTGCAATTGTAAGTTGCTAGTGAATACCACCCCAAGCAGGAATACCTGTTTAAAAAAAAAAAAATAAAGTTATTAATTACCAAAAAACTAAATTTGTATCTTACCTTAAACTTGAAAGTTCACTTACTTCGAGGTCTAACAGGCAAATAGATTCAGGAGCATCTGTCTCAAGTCTTGATGTTTCTTGGGGCAGGTGAAAAAGCTGTTTTAACCATTTGCGCATGGGGGGCAAGACTGACATAGCATTCCACTGCAAGCCAAGCCACACGAGGTGCTGGAGACTGCCATTGTGCAATCGGATGGCACCTATGCAAAAAACAAGGTTGGATGCAAATGTCAGCTTCCTGCGAGACCTCAATATTACTATCTGATCAAAGATGGGTTTCACATTTCCCTCTGTCAAAGTGGCCAAAGATACTTTACAGACCAATGAGCATCAAGATTCCAGGTTTCACTTACAAAGGGTTACAAACTTCAGTACAGCCAAACATACCAAGTTCATCTAAGTGCTCAAAGCCATCAGCTGCTTAAGCTTCTGAGGGGATGACTCTCATTTCCATTCTCACCTTATTCAGTCCAATAGATAACTACTTTTAGCAAACCTATTTACTTTTCCAAAAATCCTTAAGGAATTACTGAAGAAGCACTTCTTTACATTGCAGTAAAGAATAAGTCTTTCCTGTGACTTTAAGGCAACTTTGGACAGCTATTCCAGTATTTGTCTGTTGTTGCAGTCCCAAGTATTTGTGTACCAGTACCTCTTCCACAAGTATTTGCAGAAGAGGTTTCTGGTACACAAAGCTGTGTTGAGTTTCAGAAAGTAACAATGCTTACCAATATCATATTTGTGAAGTTCCACTTGCACTGGTACTTGTGTACTGACATTTCCAATATCATCTGTGCCAATAAAAGACCTCTCCCTAGAAGCTCCACTCTCAAACAGGCTATCAAACAATGCAAATGAGCCACTCTTGTTTGCAAATGACTCCACAATCTCTTTAAAGAAGTCTTGCTTGCCATGACTTAGGTTCAGCAGCATATGGCCTAGAAAACAAAAATATCACTTCACATAAATAAAGCAGCAAACACAAGGAAAGTAGCATTTGCTATGCTGGACTGCTCTTTGCTACTGAAGGCTGGATGGGAATCAGGATTTCCCCTTATGAAACCTACAGACTGTTCAGGTATGCTCTCCCTGTAATTAGGTCAGTGTTTCAGCACATAGGCTTTCCAAGCTTTTAGTGACAACAATCCAAAAAAATTTGTAAATCCAGTTCCTTAGGAAAGCAAAGCCCTCCTACCATGACTATTCTAAGGGCATTGCAAATGACCTTAAAATAAATAGCTGCAATACAAGTAGAAGTCTGCATTAATGTAATCCATTCTGAAGTAAATGAACCTGATGTCTAACAGGTTCATCTGTTTTCTTCTAGGCCCTCCAAGAATTTCGTAGACTGAAACACTGTCTGTACTTGGCAGCAAAAAGAACAAAGCTGATAAACAAGTGAAAAGATGAAAAGATCAGGGAAACAAACGAGTATTTTCTTTCCCTCTTGGGGCTAACAATACTTGCCAAATAGCATCAGCAGGAAGAAGCCATTTCCAGCAGACTTAACAGACAGTAAAAGCTAAATTCTATCTTAGCATGCTAGAAGGTCAAAAAGGAGGAAAAAACCCAACCATTATTGAAACAAAGAGAACACACTCTACCAGCATGCTTAAGAAGAGAAAGTAACTTTAGGTGTCAGAACCAAACTTCTATTTTTTTTACCTATGTAGTCAGAATCTATAATGTTTTACAATATACTGGAGTGATAATGTTATAAGAGACACGTGTTCTTTAACAAATCTTAGCCTTTACAGTAAATGTGCAGCACTAAAATGGAACTATGCAGCTATTTTTTTATTACCAGACTGGCTTTTTCGATCACAGGCCAACATTTCTAGCATATCTTGTCCGGTTTGATCCCCCTTTATGAGTTTTGACTTTGGTTTAGGAACCTGGTGAAGTAAGGAGAAAATTGTTACAGGTTTTTCACAGCAGGAGCAGGACATTTAAAATGAATCTTAGGAAACAAGCTTCTTTTTAGCATTAGGAAGCTATAGGAAAACAGGCATTCATTCAGAAGGTACATATACTGAGTTGTGGTTCTGTGTGGGATGGGCAAACAGAGAGCCCACCTAAAGCACACAGATATGCAAGTACAGCTATTAAAAGTAACATTAAGTATACACAAGAGCAAGTAACATCTGCCATGCAAACAATGTTATAAAAAGGACAGTCAAGGCAAAGAATTCATAAGGCAAAGAACCATGATTTTTAAAATTTGGTTGTCTATCCAACAACAACTATTGAATAGTTCTCATATACTATTCAATTGCTCTCCTTCCCTGCCTATAGGAGTAAAACTCAACATGTGTATTTACTGTATTCTGAAAAAGGAAATATATTGCAGGAAATAAATGCACTAATGCTTAACAATCAGTTACTCTGGCAAGGGGAACAGTTGAAGGTATACTTTTACCCTATTTGTGTCATTTGAAACTTTTAAATAATTGTGAAAATGGAGGATTTGGTGGGTGAGGACAGTTCTCCTTTAGATACACAAACAATACTTCATCTCAGAAACACAGGAATTCAACACATGCACAGCTAGAAAATTTCAAGAAAAGCATCAACACTAAAGGCTTAGACTGAAAAATCATTTACCTGGAAACTCAGGAGATAACACAATGCTGCTAGTTCACACATAGCTCTCCACTGTGCCTCATTGTCTTGGGCCATTTTCAGCAGCAGAGCTCCAGCATGCATGTACAGCTGTCCTTTCATTTCCACATAGGTACGAGACAATTCATCAGGCACATTCACATATGGTTTTACTGACTGAAGCGCACGATCAAAACTAAAATGCAGAGAAGACTTATTCTAAACAAAGTCCTGGTAAAAGCTATGGCCCCTGATTTTGGTTTGTGCTATTTAACTGTTATTTACTTAATTAACTTCATGAGTCAATGGTAAGTACTGTTTCTATTGCTTAAACCCAAGTTACTAGAAAGTACAATCACCTCAAACTCCCACAGTTCTCAAGTTTATGGAAGTAAATATTACCTAGATACTTAAGTCTTTTTCATCACATTTTTTCATAGCCACTTTTAAAACTATTGTCCTGAACGACATGGATAAACCTGTTCACTACTGCACATTTAGAGACATACAAGAGGTATTATTGATTCTTTTCATTATCAGAAAGGTCCAAAATACTGTTTAACGGGCTCTCCAAAAATAGAAGACATTACAGAAATTCTAATACCTGTAGATTACTATACAATCCCCACTCAGGAGAGGGTTTCCAGACAACAGTTAAAAAGATTTTTCAAGTACTGGACAAGACTATAATGGCTGTTACCATTGCCATGATCTGGAAGTGCTTCAGATGTGAGCATCTCAAAACGCTTTTAAATAAATCAGAAGCAGAAAACCCAACATGGTCAGTGTTAGAGGAGAAAAATAAAATAAAACATACTTGGGTATTAAATATTGCTCATCCATTCTGTACTGCTTCAAATACTCATGCAAGATTAACAGACTAAGAGTATTTTTACAAACACAATATAACAGCCATTATACTACTGCGAAACAAAGGTAAGTTAGTAAAAATCAGTAACAAAGGAAAGATGATGGCAAGAAAAACACAGATCTTAAATTATTGACAACAAACACTATTTTGTTCTACTCTAGGTGCACCACAGATGGTAAGCCTGTAAGTCAGCTGCAACACCACCAGTTTTCCGTGAAGGAGGCTATTCTTGCTTAGGTGGTTTCCTCCCTCCCAATTACACCATATACACTAAGTTCCTAATTACTCCAGTGTGCTGTGTTATTTAAGAACAGAGCAACTAGGACAAAATTGATACACAAGAGGTAGATTTGGCTTTTCAGTTTGTCTTTTTTTTTGTTGCTTTGTTTGGATTTGAGTCTTTTGGGCCAGTGTTTTTTCCCAATTGTCTTGGAAATCTGGATTAGTCAATTGCAAAAGTATAGAACAACTTTTCTAACTGAAGGAAAAGAAGGTACAAAGACCCAGGAGATAAATGAGTCTTCATGGCTGTGTGCTGACCATGCAAACATCTGTCAAAAGACAGGTTGGGGTTCACATCAAGTAAGAACGACTCTTGGTGGTCAGCACAGAGAATCTCCTATCCAAAAACAAGATAAGCTGAAAAACAGAAGCTTGGTGGATGTTATGTGACCCCAAACAATTCTCAGAAGGACTTTTCTTACTACAGAAAAGTTTAAACAGTACCTTTCAAGTGCCTCTCTGCATTCCTGAACATCTCTAGAAGAAAGTGTCAGTTTGACAAAGCTGGAATAGGCCAGCAGATGATCTTTCTTGATAGTTCTCCAGTTATTTTTATCAGACTCCAAGTCTTGTAAAGATTCCAGATATTCCTAAAGAAGAAAGTTCATCACAGGATAAGGAACAGTCATCCTTCCATGAAGACAAGGGCAGTACTTCTCCAAAACACACTAGCAGCATTTATTGCATAATCCAGTTTCAAAGGTGAGACCTTAACATATTCTTCAGCAGCAAAGTTCCAGGGAACTATTTGCTTGAGCAATTTTATCCCTAATGGAACTGCTGTGTCTAACTCAGCTTTTGAAGTTAGAAACTCAATAGTTCTATAAAGCTTAATTTTAGGGAGAAAATTCCAATTAAAAAATTCAAAAAATACAAGAAGTATTTTGTAATTCCACTGGTTTCAGTAGACTTGCATTTGAAGGAGTTAAATCGCTTGAGAAATAGCTGTCAGAATAAGGACACTAAGAGAAATAGACCAGGTAAAAAAAGATAAGGAAGACTATCACAGGATCAAAATATGATTAAACACCTCAAATGTCTCTACAACACAGGAACACCATTCCAAGCTTGACTGCAAAGGTATTCTCTTCTCTGCCTCCTGACAATGGAGCACAGCATCCTTTAATCTGTTATTCGAACGATAGAGTGCAACTAGTCTGATGTTTATGTAGACATCATCAGGTCTTGCATAAAGTTCTGCTTGAATCAAGTCAAAGAGCTGATTCCACCCATCTTCACCTTTACAGTCCAGTAACTGCTCCTGTTGAAACACGAAAGTAACATGTTAGTATTTCATTTCCCACAGTCTTTTGATTAACTACAGTACTAGACAACATTCTTTCCTCCACTACATAGACTACATCACTCTAGCTAGAGTACTCTTTATAGCTTCCAGTTATTACAGGAAGTTTGATAAAATACTCAAGTATTTAAAAACATACGTGACTATCACAGAAGAAAAATTCTCAGAAGAATTTGCCTCTTACCAAGAGTAAGAAATGCTTCTCAAAACGTTTGGTTCAGTGACAGCAGACCATGCCATAGACTACCTTGCTTAAAAAAAACCCAGACACCTTGAGACTTCAATGTGGCTGCTGCCCAGCTACACAAAATTAATATACCTGTGTAAAAGTGATACTGCATGGCTCAAAGTATTTACATGGTATTTGAGAATTACAGCATTTCTCACATTCTACAGAAATGATCATAATACAGATTTAAAAACAAAAAAAGCCGTAAAAAGCAAGAAAGTCTGAGTTCACAGATCGGCCACCTTCCTAACAGTGACACAACAGAAAGAACAAGTGACACCTGTCTAGTCTCTAACTTCTTGACTGTGATAAATAACAATTTCACAGCGTTTTGGAAGAGGATTAAACTGGAAACATTAGAAAAGCTATGAAAGCATGCAGCTGCAGCTGCCTTTAAAACTAGACAAAAATGTCAGACTACAAAGAGTGTAACATCCAATAGTTTTAATACTAAAGATGCTAAAATAATTTAGCCAGAAAGTTTTGCTTGAGGCAACATGCAAAAGGCACTCCAGACAGGTGCTGAAAGTTTGTTCAAGCCATCAAACAGAGGTAATTTTGAACTTACCTTCAACCTGTAAATAGCAGGGCTCCCAGGAAAGAGCTTAGCAGCTCTGTCAACCCAGTATTTTGCTCTTCCATCAGTAATGTCATTATTGCATAGTAACTCTGCAATCTTCAATACAAGATCTTTCTGTGTTGGGTTCAACTCCACAGAACGCTATTTTTTCCCATGCAGACAGAGGAGTCAAAAAAAAAGGCAACTTTAACTTATGATCCATGTAGAACAGGACACAAACATACCCAGGTATTCAAATTAGTTAAATCTATAAATACAGAATATATAAGCCAAGCCTTTCTACATGCCACCCTTTCTACATGCCACCACTAGTTTACAGCACCCAAACAGAACTGCTGAAATTCAGAAAAGCATAAGAGAAATAATGCAAACACCATTTCCTCTGCATCTATCACTAGCTACTGCCATACAAGGACAGTGGACTATAAGGACCTCTAGTACAGCCAGGCATAAAATCTTATAAAAAAATAAAGACACAGTTTAAAAAGTGCACTTCATACTGAGAGTCGTATTTGCCAGACTTTGGAGCACATCTTTCTCTCCAAAACCAGAACAAAGGCAACCCAACTGGAAATCTGACATTTATATGCTTGCCTAACCAAAAAGATTTGTCCCTCCCTTCTGCACCTGCCCTCTTCAAAACCAACCAAACAAAAACACAGTAAGCCTACTGTCTTGTAGCACCAACTAAACTCCAGCTATCATCACAGTTTGTATTACAGGATTCTACAACAGTAGTAAAAGAGGCAATGCCTGACTTGGGCAGAATTTAACAGCTAGTAGCACAAAGATCAAGTCCAGAAGAAAAAAAACTAAGAAGCAACTTCAAAATATACTACAGAAGCAAGTGACATCAAGTGAAGAATCCTCTCTGCAGTGCTCCATGTGTTTTCCATTGTCAAATGTGTATGACAGAGCTTTCCCAGAAGCATGTTTTCTACTATGGGTTTGAGAATGTTCAGCACAGAAGGGTTTTAGAAGTCCATTTATAAAGAAATAAAGCAGAACATTAGGGGTGAATGTAGTACTTACCTTGTAACACCCAAAAGCTTTTTCTATGTTATCCTCAGCTTCATAAATTTGTCCAAGAAATCTGTGTGCTTTGGGATCTCTCTCTTGTACACTGAGGTATGTAGATATATATCTATGAAGGGGAAAAAAGTCAGTTATTTGACCAGTATTTTTCACTAACACTCCCCCTCTCACCCAAGCTCTAATGGCAACTTTATCTGCCATACAGGACACACAGACATTTTGTTCTAGATGCTTTGCCAGACCACAGAAATATAGACATGTTTTGTTCCAGACACTTTGTTAGGACCTTTAAGTAAGCAGCAACATGGTTTATACCTGTACAAATGCTACTTACTCACCAGCCAATATTTCTGTTGATTAAAAAAACAAAAACAGGAGTTTGTCAAAATGGTAAGAACTACTTAAAACAACAAGCAAAAAGCCAGCCAATTCAGCCAGGTATGTTTTTTCAGTACCACATAACTAATCTTCTTTTAAGTTATTGTTTTACAAAGATCTAAATAGCACTCAATGTCCACATTGACTGCTAGCTTAAAGCAGCATGATATTCATCTTGGTTTCTCTGGTTACTTCATATAAACATAGGTTTTCTTTTACACTTCAGAGAACAAAAAAACAAATGTCCATCAATGCATGTTACCTTTTAGCAAGTTCATATTCTTTTATTTCAAAATACAGCTTAGCAAAGAGGAATCCTTTCATCGATTTCTGAAGGAGAAAAACCATGACAAACACACTTTAGACATTTGGTACTTCAAAAGTAATTCCTTAATGAGTGACCTTTCTTTTCAGCAATGCCTAATGCTCAAGTGACTGAATTTGACGATTCATTATCAGCTCAAATCCACTCATCATATATAAGGATTTGTTTCTGAAAGATGTAAGTTTAAGAATGAAAAGAATAAAAGTTTTTGCTATAAAAAGGCTACTAGGAAGCTAGAGATTACAAGAGAAGAAAACAACAAGCCTTTATACCTGTGATATTTCATACATCATTCATTAGAGTGGAAGAATAAGGTCACCTACATTTAGTTTATTCCTTTGCAATGCAGCAAGGGAAAAAGATATTCTACAAATCAAGAGAGATATGCCATTTAGCCCTACTGTAGTGTACTGTCATTAGACACTACTGTTTAAGTATACTTGAGGAAAACTTTCACTTAAGTCACTCTCAGTTTGGGTAAGAAATGCATTTATGGAGCAGTTTATTTCTGACTAAAATAACTTTAACATACACACCCTATGAGCAAGAGGTGAAACATCTCCAAAGGTATATTTTAGGAGGTAGAACAAGGAAGTAACAAAGAAGCCAAGGTGGCAGAAGCAGGAGGAAAAGTGAAAGGAGTTAAAGAACTGGCAAAGTTACTAGGAAAAAGGTAGAAGTAAACCAGACAAATTCAAAGCTTGAGCTCTCAATATCAGTTCAAAAACAATTTTGCTTTTGAACCAAGAAATACTGGAGATAGTTACATCTACGATTCCAAACAAGTGTGCACATTTTGAATTCACTTGAATTGAAAGCCTCCCTCCCTCTCTCACCACTGTTATTCATGCAAAATTTAAAAAAGCAGTTAAAAATGAAAGCAGGCCTCTTAGGATACCTCATGTTGCCAGATTGTATTTTTAAAGCCTTTGGAAGCGAAACACTGAAGTATGTCAGAGTGGAGCTGCATTTGGCATCTTCTTTTAAACATGGATGAAAAGAAACCTCAAAATAAATGCTATGCAGCCTTATAAGCACCCTTGTCCTTAAATCAACACAACAGGGAAATCAGTAACATTTTCCACCAGTGACTGTGTTTATACAATTAGCTGTAAGCATTACTTATTTTTAAAAAACCCTAAACAAATAAATATGCACCAACTGGTCTTAAGCACAACAGGAAAGGATTTATTTAGTTGTTGAGTTCAGTAGGAATACCAAAAAAATTAAAGAGCACCTAGGATTCGGAGAGACATGCCCTCTACATTGGCTGCTCTACACAGTACAAAAATCAATTAAGCCACAGAACAACTTTGTTGCTGTTGGGAAAGAGATACAAATAATGATGATGTACACAAGGCCTGCATAAAGGCCCTACTGCATAATGGTGAACATGGATGTATTCACACTACACAACACAGTGCTGAATACTCTAACTTTAAAAAAAAACAAAAACAAATCAAGAGCAGTAGAACAGGATCTTTCAGGATTAAATGACTCCCATGAATTGCATCAGACTGTTGACTGTGATCCTTTTCTATATATAATGAAAAATGGTAACAAGTTATCCAGAGATCCCCATCCTTTGGCCAGTTACTAAAATACAACAGAAAGATTATTTATCTCCAGTTCCTCCTCTCCTAATACTGCTACAAAGACAAGAATATTAATGACACAACACATAAAAGAAAACCGAAAGTGCTTCACTAGTTCCTTGTTTAGATTCTTCTGAAAAAACAAAGCTTGGAAGTCTTTTTCTGAGAAACGAAACTCGGGAAACACAAGAACTAAACTCTCACAAAACTGAAGAAGTCTGTAGTCAGAGAACTGGTGAACTCTTTAAAACTACACTAGGGCTTACCAGTTGTAAAATACAGGTGTACAGCTCTAGCAAATCCCTGCTCCCAGTTAGGGAAAGCACCTCCAGTACGTGAAACCCCTTGGGCCTTCCTCAGCTTCCCCTACCTCACTCAATTTACTCGATTAGTCAGAGACCCTGAGTAATTACAGGCTCAGAAATGATCCCAAAGACACCATAATTCACAGAATACCAGAACAGTAAGGAATGGAAGAGACTTCTGGAGATCATCTACTCCAACACTCTGCCATGGCTCGGTCACCTAGGGCAGGTGATACAGGCGCGTCCAGGTGAGGTCTGAGTGTCTCCAGAAAGGGATCCTTTTTCCTCTTACCGCCACGGACGAGGACAGGCCAAGCAGACCAAGCCCCAACACCGAGGCGCCGGGGTCGGCGCGGGGAGCCCGCAGAGAGCAGCCGCCCCCCCGGCCCCGCAGCGCAGGGGCAGCGAGCGCAGCCGCCCCCCCAGCCCCGCAGCGCAGGGGCAGCGAGCGC
>VZTT01058341.1:19105-90278 GCA_013400855.1 Buphagus erythrorhynchus | reverse complement strand
TTAGCATTTTCTCACGTAAAATTACAATAAACTCACCTCAGTAATATATATAAAAAAATATATGATGATAATATATTTATCACCTAAATAATATACTATATATGTATATGTATTTAGATAATAATTTTTTACCTAAAGCTAAGTAACAGTTCTGGCGCCCTCACCGTAAGAAGGATATGGAACTGTTGGAGCAGGTCCAGAGGAGAGACACAGAGTTGATAGGAGGACTGGAGCATCTCCTGAAGGAAGACAGGGTGAGGAAGTTGTGGCTGTGCAGCCTGGAGAAGAGAAGGTTCCATGGAGATCTCACAGCAACATTCCCGTATCTGAGGGACCTTCAGGGAAGCAGGAGAGGGACTGTGGCTGGAAGTGTAGTGATAGGACAAGGAGTAATGGGTACAATTAAAAGAGGGACAATTTAGGTTAGATACAAGGATGAAATTCTTCACTGTGGTGGTATTGAAGCATTGGCACAGGTTGCCCAGAGTGCTTGTGGGTGCCCCATCCCAGGCAGTTTTCAAGGCCAGGTTGGATGGAGCTCTGAGCAATCTGGCCTAGTGGGAAGTGTCCCGATGGCAGAGGCCTGGGACTAGACCTTTAAGGTCTCTTCCAACCTGTAATATTCTGTGGTTCTATACTTCGTGTTTCAGAGCAACTATAAATTTAATCTGTAAGCATAAGGGTCTTCTTACTGAGATCCAGTGCTCTAGAAAATAAGTCTCAAATATTGTAGCAGCTGTGGTGAGAAACCTTTTTTTCCAGGCACTGTGGATAGTATAATTAAACAATTAAGCTCTAAAACACAGCTGGGAACATGGACTAAAAGATGGACCAGCAACCCTCAAGGCAGGACAGATTTGCAAGTTGTAGTTTTACAGGTTTGGTGGCTTGAGGATAAGCCATGTGGTGAAATTCCCAGCAGGAAGCCTCAGATTCTACTCACTGGAATTAGCCATGTTTCCTGCCAGTTCAGATGCTTTGGTCAAAATGAGGCCATTGGGCCATGTCTCTGAAGAAGTGTAATTAAAAATTTCTCCAGTTCTCAATCTCAAACAACCCATTGACAGTCACTGGATTCTTGCCACACCTAAAATATACCGTCAGCCCCACAGCTCCTACCCTCTGTGCAGGAAAAATAAGGAAACATAGCCAACCTTTTCTTTAAGACTAGCAACATCCATGTAAGACCCTGACTGAAAGAATTAATCCTCTCTTTTATTCTTTCTTCTGTTAATGATGATTTATTTAGACATTGGATTTAATTCCACCAAAAAAAAAATTTTTTTTCTCTGTACTTTTTAATGGTGTGCCTCAAGCTGAGATTACCAAACAATTTACTATCTACACTTGCCAGGCTAGGTAATAGAAGTGTTGGTGCTGGTGCAGAGGAGAACATCAGAGTTTACTTGACGCACTAGAGAATATTATTGCGCTTCAGCTGATGGGGAGGCATGGGAAATTGCCTTCATATAGACCAGGTCCAGCACTTTGGCACTGGTCACTGTCTCACCCATTGCTGTGGAAGTGGCACCACCTATGCTGTCCCTGGTGGTCACACAGAGGGCAGGACAGCATTGGCTCGAGGGCTGTCCCTGCAACCTGACTGTGCTCAGTGCAGCTCCCTGCCTATCCACTGGAACTGAGCACAGGATGTGCCACTGCCAGCAGCACAAAGGCTTTAGGCTCAGCTCTTCCCCCTACAGCAATATCCCCTGGGCTTTCTGGAGTGCTCCTTGCTGTTAGCCTAACCAGGCTTTTTAAAGGAACCTCTCTTATCTATGCATAATTGATTCATGCAGCAGAAAGGGCCAAAGCTTCTGAGGCACCCATTCCCAAATTCCAGGCTCACAGATTCCTTGACAGACCTTATAGGAGTCTGGGCAGAAAAACAGTACTAGGCTCTGTCTCTTTTAGGAAAGTATGTGCAACTACACAAGATACTTATAATACTTTGGGCCAGGAAGTGAGCTTCAACACCAGACGTGTAATTGTCCAGGCTGCCTAATTGCTAGCTTGCTTCCTGGCTGTGCTTTGCAACTGCTTTTAACTAATCCTCTTCATGACAATGTCCAGGGGTATTATACCAATGACAGTTCATGCCAAAGACAGCTCCCAAGAGAGCAGTATGGATTTGGGAAACTTCTCCCCTTGAGATAAGACTCCAGGAATAGTATTTTCACCATGAGGGTGATGAAGCACTGGAACATACTATCCACAAAGGCCTGTGAAATCTCTTAGCCTGATAATGTTCACAGTTTGGCCAAGCAAGACCTTCTGCACTGATGTAACTCTGAAGTTAGACCAACTCTGAGCAGATGGCTGGGCTAGCTGATCTCTAGTGGTCCCTTCCAGCCAACATTTTTCCATGCTTCATCAGTCTTTGAACCCTCAAGTACCCTCAGATGCTTTAAGTGCTACATTGTGGGGTCTGACATATACACATGAGAGTTCATGAAACAAAAGGCGCTGCCTTGGCGAACTGTAGCACAGTGTTTGCCATCAGGAACTTGGAAATGGAAAAACCCAGCCTCGAGGCCCACCAGAGTGGAGAGGAAATCTGAGACCACTGTGCTGCAGATGGCTGTAACCCTGAGCAATGTGGATATGAGCCAGGTCTTGCCATGTAGCTTAGGGGCTAGTGACCCTTCCCAGCTCTGTGCAGTAAGGCTGGGCACTCATGTAGCTTAGGGGCTAGTGACCCTTCCCAACTCTGTGCAGTAAGGCTGGGCACACATGGGCTGAAGGAAGAGATGTACACTCAGTGTAACATGAAAACCTACAAGTCAGTTACAACTTCAGGAGGAAGCAAGAGTGTGGTCTACTGAATCCATGGCACAGTCCAAAATTCCAATGGGGCTACTGGACTAGTTAAGTAAACAATTTTTGAGGACATTTTAAGCTTTCATAGTCTTCAACAGGGTCAGGGACTACATTTATGAATGTTATGGCATTCAATAATTATGTAGGATAAAATAGTCAAAAAATACCCTACCTAGCAATAAACTGAAAGTTTAGGGTGACAGTTTCTTTACAGTGAAAACAGGAGAGAAGAAGTTGAGAAACTTGAAAAAAAGTTGAAAAGTTGAGAGAAAAAAGTGTATGTTTTACACTCAGACAAGATACTTGCTTTAAGAAAACCTAGTGACTTTTCTAATTCAGAAAATATCCAGAAGAATCAAACTATTCTTTATGAAACAAACTGTAGTTTCTTTTATGAACCTTAGAACTACATACAGACATATGCCTTTAGGAAAGGTGTATGTCTCCTTTAAATCAGGATAATAAGGAAGTATTTACATAGTCACAGGTAAAAGGTCAGGGATCCAAGAGAGCCCTACTGCTTTCCCACCCATCTCAAGCATTTATTTCAGAGAGGCAATGCACGGTTTAATATCAAGGCCTTTATTGATGACACAGGAAAGCAGATGTTTTAAAGCAACTAATTTTTCATAAACAGGAAAGAAAATTTTACTTCCTGTTATGTAATTACATAAAATCTGTTTAAGTCACTAATGTACAAAAATTTTAAAAAAAAAGTTTGCATGCTTCGTACCATCAAGAAGACCTAAGTAGCTATATTTTCTATAAGAAAGGGCAAAAAAACCCCCAAATTTGTATGGACAGAACTCAATAGGATAAAAGAATTAAATGTATGTTATAAAGAATTTTGATTATTTGTAAGCTCAGTCCTTGAGGATGGCTAAAGAAGTAGATCCTAGCAGGATCAAACCTTGCATATTTACACTCAGAGGTGTAAAAGTAATATTGCCAGTTAATTGAAATATGCATTTTCAATATTGTTCTGAAAAGCAACAAAGTCTAGAAGCTAAATTTTAAATGCAGATGTTCATATTTCAATTAAAATACTTCTTGCATCCTGTATAATTAAGGCAAAGTATGTTATCTTTTGAAAATACGTTATATATCGTTTCTGCATAAAAATATGAAATAAAATATAAAACTATATATATTTAATGTTACACTGTTATGTATGGTCCAGCAGAATAAGGCACCAAAAGTAAATAGAATGCAAAAGCATATATAGAAGTTAATGTATTATTTTAAGTGGAATATAGCAAAATTCAAGTCGTTTTGAGTATGCTCATTTCTTGCAATAGGAATACATTTTTATATAAGTATCTCATGCTAAGTCTGATGTAGGAACATTCATCATGTAAGCATAATCTATCATTTTTATCATTTTATGTATGTCATTTGTACAGTGGCTATATTTAGAAATCTGATAGTTTTCAAACCATCTGAAACAAAGTTCCTTAATGAAGTGACTTGGCCTGAAATCTAAATGTGAATTTTTCCATGAGGCAAAGTATATTGGTTTCCTACCCAAATCACTTGAGCTGGGCAAGTTTTGTCTGCATGCTTAATACAAAGGTTAATATTTTCACTAACATAAATGACAATACACATCCCTAAAGCTCGGTGCATTTGCAAAGTTTTTTTTCACAGGTGGTGTTCACAAGCAAATTTTCTCTCTCTGAAGAGTTCCACAGAGAATTAGTGTAAAAATTGTCACCTGCATCCATACAAAGGCATTATTGGTCAGAAACCTGTCAGGTGAGCTGCTATTTATTTTGGAAGTATGGTCTGTTTGTCAACAAGTAAGCATACATGTACAGAGAACAGAGAATCTTAATGTGTTTTGGGTTGATAGAAGGTATGCATCAGCACTTGTTTTCTGACTGTAGCCTCAAAGTAGCAACTCCCCCCTCCCCCTCAAGTAGTATCTATAAGATTTTCACAAAGGAAGAGGAGAGCAGATGAAGTCTTTACTTCCTTCCCAAAGTTTCAGCTAATTTCTTCAGTCTTTTCTTCAGCTCTAGAGGAAACTTCTCGTAACACTTTTTGCAGACAGGCTTCATATCAAACTCAACAAATTTATTCCTAAAACAACAAAGCAAAAGAAACAGACAAAGTTTTAGCAGATGAGATAGTGAAAAAAAGAATTAAAAAAAACCTCCTCTCCTATTAAATGTGCACAAGCAAAAAATTAACCCCCCAACTTATATAAATGCATTAAGTTACTTTTACAAGTTACATACACTGTAGATGGTGATTACAATGCCCACTTGAGTAAGTTATGCAGATTTTACCCAAAAGCCCATATTTATTAACCGTGTAATTTAGAAAGCCTTTCAAACCTAATTGTAGACTAAACAAAAGATAATGGAATAACAAGTTAGTATTTCAAGTTGCAGTTGCGTGAAAGATGTTTTGGTTTTGACTGCCATAAGTTCATGCAAAAGTGCAAAAAAAGCATCCTTAGGACTAACCAAAGAAGAAAGGAGCAGAGGTGGTGGTGAGAAGGAAAAGAAGTTTACAAACAGATTGGCTTTTTCTTTTTCTGCTTCTCTTTATCCTTTGCTTCACGTTCCCGTTTGGCAAGTCGTCGCTTAAATTCATCTGGCATTTTCTCATAACAGTGCTTGCAGACAGGTTTTAGATCAATTTCAACAAACTTATCCCTTTAGAGTTAAACAAGAAAAAATAAAGGATGGAAAAGGAGAAGAGTTAGGAAGATTAACTGAAGGAAGACCTGAAGAGACAGCTGAAAAAGATGGAAAGTATTAAGTAGAGCAAGAGGAAGAAAGAGGCACTTATTTCCTCAATGCTGTTTACATGTTTTTCATCCAGTAACAGCTACACTATAGCAACATCTACACTTTGAAGAGAACCACTGATATGTGTTGAAGACATCACACTTATCCATAAACTTACTTGAGGGTTAACTTAGTGTTGCAAGTTGAACAAGCGAAACAGTTCACACACCATGCCTTGTTCAGAGCAGACACAACTAAGGAGATGGGGAAAAAATAAATAATTAGCCTTACCAATAAAAAAAAAGTGATTACAAAAATTTTAAGCTTACATATTCATGCGGTGTGAAGAACAGTCATTGATTCTTGTATCAAGTATTAAGGACCGTAACAATAACATGGCCAGACTGGTGAGGCACATTTTAGAGTGTAATGAAGCAGGACTGTGGAGCATTGATACAGCTGCCTCTGAGGCAAGACCAGCTTAACCTATTTCTGCCTCCTGTTTTTCACTTCCACTTCATCTTATATTCAGTTGATCTCAGGCAATGGGTCTGTGAGGCCAGGTTCCAACTTAATTAGGAAATGCTTCCATCTGAAGAGCAATCCAGCACAATTGTGTTTATGTTTTCATTCTGTTTTATTTCTCAGATCCAGTTCAGACTGCACTGCAATCAACAGTTGCACTTGCCCAGCTGAAGAAAATAATGTGAAGCCAGCAGCCAGACACTGCTGGTAAATCAGCACTACCAAGGTGAAAAAAAAGGAACTCTTTGTATTCTCTGCTTTGAAGAGAAAGTAACTATTTCCCATTTGTTCTGTAGGTAAATCTAGTTCCTGTTCTTTCTCTCTTTCAATATAGCTTTCCAGTTTTCCCTGCCAAAATTTTCCTAAGTTAGAGAATATGGGATAATGTTTTTCTTATAATGTTTTTCCTCACTCAATCTCTCAATGTTTTTCTCACAGTATTTTGTCAACAACAAGGAGAACCAAAGCATTGTCATGCAGAGGTTTTTTCCTGCACTATGGGGCAAGCATATCCACAGATACACAGTTATTCCACTACTTTCCAGAATTATACTAGACAGGTGAAAGTCTTTGCTCCCAAGCAACCTCAGTAATGCAGTCACAGACATCCTTATGAAAAACTGCTGCTACAGATATTTGTTTCACCTGACAGAGAACAATACTGGATACCAGATTTATGACAGCTGACTCAAAATTTGTGTGCAGAAATGAAAGAAGAAATGTAATTGAAGACATACACTGAAAAGAAGGAAATACTGTATTATTTTCAGTTCAGAGACCAAAACTTACAATGTGGATGTCAGACTATATGGTGAAAGGTTAGAATCATACAGAGATGTAGTTATCAGAAAATTTCCATTTCTACGGTAGAATTTTCCTGAAAATGAGGACTCTTCCCTCTAAAGCATTTTGGATTGCCATTCTGCAGGCATAGTGCAGTCCAGAAAATGTAGGGAAAGCATGTCTACAGGATGTATGTTTTATCCTATAGTTACATGACTATAAACTAGTTTATGTCGCTTTTTGAATGTTAGAAGCTTCCTCCTACTTTGCTAATGGCTTTGGCTTAGATGAGGCTAACATAGTATATACTTTGGACAGGGTAAAGAGGCACATAATGTCATATTATTTCAGGTAGAATAATTTGCTTTTGGCATTTTATCAGAGCTAGTTATCAAAAAACCCCTCAAACCCATCCCCTTCTCCCAAAAAACCCAATCAAACAATAACAAAACAAACAAATTACTTGTAGTTCTGCCTTTACAGGACATATATTTCCAAGTATGATCATTCCTGGTTTTGTGACATTATCATAAGCCTAGATTTTCAAAATAGAGGTGCTTGCAATAGATAGGTGAATATCTCCAGGATTTAAACTGACATAATAGGAACAAGGCATTTTTAAAAAAAAATCCTAACAGTGCCAACCTATGTCTTTCAGTATCTAAATATTTTTTCAAATTTGGCTCATGAACCACAAATTCATTTGTGGAGATGCCTGTATGCTCCTTCTCACCCTTGCATGTGTTCTGTTTTGAAGGTGGTGTGGCAGAAAGCCACTTCTGAGCATCTTCCAGCATCCCTGGCCTCTGCATGTCACTAAGGGGTTTCACAGTTCTCTTTGGCCATGGGGTGGTCTTCTACCATCATGAAATTATGCTAGGTTTTCCTACCATTTTGTCTCTGACTAATCAGCTCTAATTTAATTTCTGGTCAAGGGAACAACTGTTTTTGTTTTAATGAAAACCAGGCTGCTTCCCCTTTACTTTCACTTTTAAAGAGAACTTCCATCAAAAAGGAACATTAAGTAAACAGGAAAGTGCTTACCATCTCCTTCAATCACACGGTTGCAATGGAAACAAACATCACCAAATAGCTGAAGAGGAAAGAGAAGTAATAAATTTTTAATATAATGATTTTGTTGAGGGTAACTTACCAAACTAGCAAAATAAATATANTGATGGGCACAATCACTTTCCTGTTTATTCCAGTGAAAAAAAGAGAATGCTGGCAAGTCTGGTTTGGTTTTCCACATACATTTTGCATCATCTCATCACAAAAAGTCTTAATATTAAAGATGAAAACATTTATCTACCTTTGATAGTAAGTATGATTTTATTTTGTTTCAAGATTTCTCTAATCCTGAAGATTTGAAATACAGCAATTGGTGTCATATACATGTTGCTACTCATCAGAAAATGTAACATTTGCACTTACATGCATGTAATACAAACAATGTATTACTGTAACTGTAAAAAAATTTTATCTTTATTAAAAAAAAAAAAAAAAAGGAAAATTTCAGACAAAAAATTTTAATTCTTTTTTCAGGCTTAACATTTTTCCACAACATAACAATAAATGCCAAAAACTTAATGTATTTTTTCTAACTGTAGTAGTTAACCTAGAAAAAGACATCCACTCTAGATACAGCTCTTCTCTGGTGTACAGACTTCGCCCATCCCAGCTACAACACTATTACTATCAACGTCACAGCATTTACAGTCTTCAAGTGTGCCAGCACCAATCATCTGCCTTTCATCACTAATGACCAATTAAGAATCCATCTGTAATTAGCAGATGCCATACAACTCTCAAGTGTAACCCCTCTTCATGTATTCATGTAAACAAGGGAGGTGAATGTGATGTGACACAGATGGCTTCCAAAGAAAAATATGTTTGTGCATCGTGGGGCTGGACTCCCCATCCAAAGGCGTCTGGAGAGGGGTGGTACTGCCACATGTAACTTGTACATAAATGCAAGTGGTCACTAGAGGGTGTCTTCTGACAAATTTAGTCTTGGAAGTCTTTACCAACCTAATAACTGAGCAAGAGCAAATATCACATATAACACAGACAGTGTCTTAGAGCAGCAGCTGCAGGGAAACCCATGCCACTGACTGGGGCCTCCAAATGTAGTTAGTGAGTGGCAAATCTTCTTTAGCTTCTTAGGAGAGATTAGTTGTCATTAGCTGCTCTGATCCACAGACACGTCAAAGCCCCATAACAGCTCTACTAAAGTACCACTAAGCTTGAAGAATAATTTGATACTGACTGTCCTGGCCAGCCTTTGTGAAATACCTGCAGTTTTCTTTTCTAGTGCCACACAGATGAATAGGGAAACCTGTATAAATTAAATGCAACAGAACATACGCTAATTGCCATTACACCCAGAGGTGCCTTTAACAAAACATAAGAATGTCCATGATTTTCCATCTCTATCTAATAAAGCCAATTTGTGAGTTTACCAATTAATGCCATTTTTAAAAATATGCAACCTTACCTGATTGTAGTGGGTTTCACAATATGCCAAGCCTTTTCTCTCATAATGACGATGACCCAGGAATGGCTTTTCACATTTTGCACAAACAAAATGCTACAAAGAAAATTACAATACATTTTTTTATCTTTTGGAAGTAACGTTACTTTTTCTGGAAAGCAAACTAACCATGTCCACTACTTGAATATGGCTGAAGTCTACTAAGCCATCTTGAAAAGCAGAGTTAGAACTTTTGTTCCTACATTTAGACCATTAAAACAATATTTATTTTAATGTCTTCAACATTTCAATCCAAAAGTTACAAAATAAAATCAAGCAATGGATTCTCATTTTTTATCAATGAACAGAACTAAAAGTTATTAAATAATGTGCATTATCATTATGCCATTGTGAAGAAAGCATTTCCTAGAGAAGACTTTCTAAACAACAGAAGAAATAAACAGTTTATCTAATTAAAATGGAAGATGTGGAACTAAATCTTGTATGTGGCCTTGAAATATGAACTCTCCCATGAACTGTTAAAGAAATACGTACCTAAAGGTATTATGATGCTCAGTAACATGGCTGCCACAGATTTGACTGCCTTTCCACATGTACTGCTTTGAGCTCTGAAATTTTATTTTGTAAGTACCTCACTGGGCTTCCTTTGATTACTGATTTTAGTTTCACAGTCAAAGCTCTCTGTAAGGTGGCAAGTAACTCCTATTTCACAGTGGAAGACCAGCCACAACAAGGCTGAAGAGGGATTTGGAGAAGGCATTTATAATCATTGGTGCAAACTTTGAGAATCCTTTCATTGAAATTGATCAGCAAAATCAGAGATAAATATGCTAAGGTTTATATTTGTAAGAGAGATTGTATAGCATCTTATGTTTACCTCCACATGCCATTGTTTGCCCATAGCATTCACCACACGGCCTTCAATTGGTCTCCTACATGCCCCACAGATGGGGACACCCATTTTGTCATGGCAAGGTAAGCAGTAGAGTTCTCCTTTCAGCTCACGAGCATCAGCAGTAAGTTCCTTCCTGTTCAGAAGTTAATGAATTGAGAGCATGAATAAAGGCACTCAAAAATGTCAACTCTTGAGAGTTTCTACTCTCAAAGTCAAAAGTGAAGTGAAAGAAAAATTAGCATTTGCTTTAGAAATTATGTTTATACTACACTAATGCAGCAGCATCAAATATAACATCGTCCAACACAGTTCAAGCCTGATCTCAGTAAGCTGAGAACAGGCTGAAAAGCAAGGTGCACAGAGTCTCTCTGAAAACAGCTACTGAGCTATTGTCATTTTGCTTAAGCAGCACAAATCTATGTGTGAAAGCTGCTGCATATGTTTGGATCATGTTCTGATACTTATCACCATTTTATTTTAGATTTGCATAACTGCAACTGAAAGTAAAATGTAGTCCTCTGCACTAGTTTATTTTCCGTGTATCAAACTTCAGAGAAAGAGAACTACAGACCAACATGAGCTAAGCTTATTCATTTCCCATTGCAGAATCTTATAAACTCTACCTTTTAGTAATTTGTGTGGTTAGGTACTGGGAACAGCTAAACCTTAGAAGTGATGGTAAACACAAATACTCTCAACTGATTGCCACTGATACAACACTACATAGTGTTATTGAAATCAACCTTCACTATGGCACTGAAATAGTAGCTTCCTTTGCAGCAGAAATAAACTAACAATCCATGCTATGTCCTGCAATGCTCCAATGCTACGATGCTAATCCTACATCTCTGTATCAGTGCAGGATGTAGAAATGTGCAGTTTCATGTGCTGCAGTTGCAGAAGATGATAAAGTGAGATGGGAGAAGGCTTCTTAAAAAGACAGGCTTTAAAAGGAGAACAGAGTTTGGATGCTGTTGAACTAGAAAAAAAATAGGCAAGATAGTAATTCAAGCAACAAAAGAGAGCCACTTCTCTTCCCCTCCTAGCAGAACAGTGAGCTATCACTTCACTACTATAGAAATGGTATCTGTGTCGATATTTGTATTTTGTAAGGTACTGCCTTGTCCTGCAGAGTCCAATCTTTCATTAGTCCCCAGCAGGTCAGCTGTTATTTGAACCTCACCAAGTCAAAAGCAGTAACACACATCTGGCCACAAGACATCCAAACCCCACCCACTCTTGTCAGTTGTACAGGACAAGTTTGCACTTTAAATTGATGAAGCAAATAAGCCCAGCATTTTCCTGTTTCCCTTTGCAGAACTCAGGTTACCCGCAGTTTGCACAGTTGAAATGATCAGGGTGATAAGGATCATTTTTGAATATGAGAGGCTGTTCATCAATAATGGCATGACACTTCTGGCAAATGTACTTTCCCAGGCCTCTGGCTTTTTCCCTGTTATGGCAAGCACGGCAGAGATGTCTGAAATAGCATTAAAAAAAGAGAGGTAAGTATTGCTACCAGGTACTACAGTGCAAAATATAAAACAAAAACCTCTCAGAACCTCATTTCATTCAGCTCTTTTTTGAGTCTTGTTAAAGCAACTTCCTTGCTTAGGCAAACAAAGTTCAAAGCACCAAAATGATTTCCCAAGTCCAGGGTCATCATTTAATTTTATGTCACCACAGGAGTATGATTTCTTCAGCTCAGCTGAGTTAAAGCTGTGTTGAAACACAGAAAACAAAGTTTCTTATAGATTCTTGCTGATGAATGTTTTACTTTCAAAACCTTAAAAATTTAGATTGAAGGCTATATGAGCACACAGGTCCTACTTCTTTAATTCTGTATATTGTATGATACATAAGAAGGCAATGGCCATATAATCCACTTGTAAAACATTCTTTTGATCATAGCTGGCAAAAATATCTTACTCTGTGAAGGGCCCTACTGAACATTAAGTAACTATTAATACATTTGTTGCCAAACTGGACCAAAATTGGAGAACCAAGTTGGAAAAAGAAAGTAAACATTTTTATTTAAAAAAAGAAGACAATGCTTCTGTATCTGAATGTTTTCTCTTATTACATATAACAATGACCCCAAAAGGTCACTGGGTAAAGAAAATGTTTACCATGAAATTTAGTGTTGAAGCAGGCAAAATGCTAGTATTTTAAGATACCCATTCTTGGTTTTGTGATGCACGATTAGACCTTCTTATCACAGAAAATACTTCAATTGCTCCATCCGAGCAGGAAAGCTTCAAGAACCAAAACCTCTCAGTCCCACAATTAGTTCATTTAATTTATGAACAGTTAACAGAAGGAAGAGTGGAGATTTACCTGCCAGCATTCTTGACAAATCCAATATCAGCCAATACTGTTTGGCAGATATCACAGCAGAAGCAGTCTGGATGCCAGCTATTGTTCATGGCTTTAATAACACGACCAATAATGAACTCACCTGTAAGAAACACAAGACCAGGATGTAAAACACCATACTAGACAAACTTAAAAGTAACTCACAAATGGATCACTGCAATGACTACAATCATCATTCCTTTCCTTACCTCAAAATCTGGTAGGACACATTGCTTCCAATATTGCAGTTCTGATTCCAAACCCTGGAATTTGGGTTTGTTTGTTGTTTTTTGTTATGGGTTAAAAGGAAACATTTTTGCTGATGAAGGACCTTCTGCTATTTACATACAAGTCTCTCTACATGCACACTCCACCTTCTCTCTGCAATAATACTATTTTGGTCCCTTCACTGGTTTTAATTATCTGTTCTCAAGGTGTTAAGAAATTTATGGAGTACTTAATCGAATAGGGGTTTTCTTGTGCTCTAATCATCTTTCTCCTTTCTTTTCTTTAAGAGTATGACAATTTTAACTTGCCACGTACATAGCAGAGGTGTCTACTCCACTAGGACCAAGCCTTGAAGGTATTCTATATTCAAGGCAAAACAGAACTGAGCTTGGGTGGCTGTGGACCTCCTGCAGAAAAACTCCCAAGGAGTCCAAATGCAAAGGTGCAGAGAAGCTGCAGAACAGTAAACCAACACACAAAACTTCTACCACAGAGTCTTGTCCCATAAGGCATTAAAAAAATAGTGTGAGAACTAGTATTTAGCATGCACAGTGTGACTGTACTGCACAGGCAGAGGAGTGATATCCATCACATGTGACTTAGTTTTCTCTGTGCTGGTAGACAGTGTAGCCAGGGGCTCTAAGTAGTGCAAAATGTGTTGGGAGCTCAGTTTTTCCCAATGCTGTCAGACGCTGAGTTCTGGTTTTGGAGAACAACTCCAATAGCTGCCAAAGGGGAGCGATCAGGCAGGTAACTGGAATGGATGGTAACAGCCAGCATGTGACTCTGTAGCATTCCCACGAAGTCATGGCTTTTCAAGAACAAAATCCAATGGACTCCAGACTTGTCAGGAAAGCTCAAGGCCTCATCATTGATAACAGCCCCATTGACTTTGTCTGTACTTTTATTAAGTACAAGCAGTGGAAAAGCCCAGCTCTGGGCAGGACCTTGATGAGGTTTTAAGGGAGCTGGCAATACCAGGAGAGAGGACAGGAGAAGGTGGAGCTGTGCCAGCTGTGCAGGAGAAATCCTGTAGATAGGCAGCAGAGCTCCTATCAAATTGCCACCAACTCATTTCTTCCTCTTCCTCTGCTTGTTCACATCTGCAGCCTTAAATTCATAGTTCCATAGCATCTGCTTCCTTCTCCCTTGGTGTTCAATGCCTCCCTCCACAAGAGGAAAGGCCTCACTGAGATAAATTAAAACTTTAGCACCTTGCCAAAGGTGCCAAAGAAACAAGGACTTCCAAAGCAGTTTAGGGAGTAGTCAAATAATGACTTCCCAGCTCTGGCCCAGCAAAATGTGTCATGCACAGGGGAAAAGAAAACATGTAAATGATTACAGTGCAGCAGATGCACAAGCATCTACATTAACAGTGGCAAATAAAAAGCAGCCCTCAGTATCATGTAGGATGGACATTAGACACTAAAGCCTGAAAGGTATTTGTTTCAAAAAAATCAGTGGGAGCCCAGTTGACCATCACTTGATAATAACACTAGATAATGAATATTATCTCAGCTTCTGTGAAGTAGGACAGCACAGGTGGGTTACATGAGTCAAAGCAGATGACAAAGTCTTGTTGCAGGGTTTCAGCTACATGAGAAGGGACATGAGGAGAAAATGTCAGCACATAGAGACATACAGATATAAATAATCAGGAGTCATGAATGGCATATACAATCAGGAGTTCGTGAATAGTTTGTTCATTGGATCATTGGCTCAACGGCTAAATTACTTACTAAAAGAATGCAAATTGTATTTTTAAATCCTACTGGTTCATGACCTTTAGAAAAAGCAACTCCCCAGTTTCTCTGAAGTCTAGCACATTCCTGAAGTTCAGATGCTCAGCTGAACATGAGCACCTCCCAGAGAATAGATAAAAGGGCAGCACATCTTCCCCAGTGACACTCCCATTTGTGATAAGTGTGAAGTATTTCACCTTAAGTTAAAACTTACCACATTGATGGCAGCAAGGAGCAAAAAGCATTTGAAAATCATGTTCACAGTACTTCCTCCCTTCAAACTGCAAATAGAAAAAGATCTGAGCGTTAGAGGGATGAGGAACATGCACTTAACATAAATGCTGTAACAGCCTGGTGTGCTTTCAGATACAATTAGGTAGTAAAACATGAGGGGCTGAGCAAAAAAAAACAGACTATGAGCTACATGTGCTAGGCATTACATCCACCCCCCTTAATTCACCTGCTAGTTAGCATGTAGTGTTAATAGCACACCATTTCTCCAGTACTGCTGAGAGTGTAAGGCATTTTCTGTCACCCATTTACATTACAAGAGACTTCTGAATTTTGACAGACTACTGAAACTGAAGTAACCAAGCACATTCTGAGCAGGAAATTAGCTAACAAATAGCCTTGGCCAGCAGGAGGGAAAAAGCATTCTTTCTAAACTTACTTGATGTCTTCCTCACTCTACATTTCCTGCCTGAATGACACAGCATACCAGAGGAAGTACATATGGTGGAGGTTGGGGTAGGAAGAACCCCCGGGGCAGAAATCTTTGCAATTTACGGAGCAGTTCAGCCAAAACATGAAGGGAAATAAGCCTTTTCCTTCATGATGCTTATTTCATAGAATCATAAAATCATTTAGGTTGAGAAAGACCCTTAAGATAATCAAGTCCAAATATTACGGAGCAAAGTTCACTACATTGACCAAATAAAATTGATTTTAAGGCATTTGAATTTTATCACAGCTTAGGTAAGTTCAGCTGCAGTTCAAGCTCTCATTGAAAAAAAAACCATATGGAATAAAAAGACTCAACAGCACTGCTTTAGTAGCTTAGCCAAAAAATATGTAAAAACATGTAGGCAAATATGTGCTGAAATGAAGGGAAACGCTTAGATACCTTCAGGCATCATTATTATTAGACACAAATGCCAATGAGCATGTCAAAACCAGGTAGACAATAATAGGTATGCTATAAAATGTTTGGATTTGAGTATCTCAGTTTAAACAGTGGAACAAGGAGGATAGCAGGAAACCTCGCTCCTTTCTTTTTACAGCCTAAGACAAAGCCAAGTTAATAGCATAAAATACTGCCCACAAAGTAAGGTTTTGTGCATGGACAGAAAATACAGAATGTGTTTCAAGATTACCTGTTGTATAACAGGAAATGACAAGGATTGAATACAGTATAAATATAATAAATATTCTTGCAACTGGCAGGATGGGGATCTAATAAAACATTTCACTAGATATTTATGGTTAGAAAATTCCTGTGCCCAACCTGAACTGCACCTATTAGGAACAGAAAGACATTAACTCAGTACAGACCTTTTCAGAAGTCTCTGCCAGAAATTTATCAAGTGCTATTGCAGTGTAATACTCTAAAACAAATTACTTTTTAATTTTGGCTTTTAAAAAAATAGTAATTGAGAGGTACAGGGCTATTACTTTCTCAAGGAGTAATGGAAATTACTGGTTCGTTGTGAATTGTTCTTGCTTCCTGCAGGATAAAATCCTTTTCAAACTGAAAAAAAATTGAAAGCTTCCTGTTCTGTATAAAAAGGTGGTCCAATGGGGGATGCTTAGGTTTCCTTGGATTTCAAAGCCACCACATGTTGATCTGAACAGACCAAAGAGGTTTTCTTCCCCTCTTGTTTGCATCAGGCAGGTTGGTTTCCATTCAGTCTTGTTTATATTTTCAACCTCTCTGTTCCTTTGTGCTGCCCTTTGTAGATGACCCAGCAGTTATTATCAGAGAAAGCCTTGAGCTTCTGTAACAAATCTTAGAGTACATAGTTTAAAAGCACGGTCATTTCACTGCTGTATGCTGAAGGTCCATGAGGTAAATGGCTCTGCATAAAACATCTCACTGTGAAATAACCTCCAGCTTACCTGCATGTTTTTAGCTAATTTAAGTGGAAAGCCATGCACAAAAACTGAGACTTTAGAGGTTGTTTCTCTACAGCAGCTTTTGGTAAAAACCATTTTAAGAACACTCGAGGTACAACTGGAAAAGAAACAAACATGAGCATCTGTTCTGCCATTAGTACAAGACTGTGCAGTGCTACCTGTAGAGAAACTACAATAGCAGCTCTAGGGAATACACACCTTCCAGGTGGTGGAGTAGAAGCAGACCAGAATTGCTACCACTTCACACCTAACAGCAAAGAACGGAGTTTGGTAACTCTACTGGAATGTGCTTGTGCTAATTTTTGTTTAGATTGAATGCATAAAAAACCTGCTAAAATGATGTTACTGAGCAAACTGGAACACAAATCAAATATACTGTACCCACAGTTTCTGTGCAACATTAGGCACACAGCTCTCAGGAATCCAAACTATCATTTCTAACACAGGCTCAAGAGGACATCCACAAAACACTTGCTATGTTGTGCAGATTCTAAGCAGTGGATGGGCACCACTTGTGCCAGACCACAGCGAGCTCTGCTGATCAGGGTGCCTGCAAGGCAGCCCAGAGATTAAGTCCTGCAGCACAGGAGACCTGGCCAGTTCCACCCCCACCCGTGGAACACAGTGTGAAAGCTTATCATGGCAGCGTTTGACAGCAAGTGTGATAAGCAGCTTAATGACTAACTGGGGGAACCCTGCAAGGCTTGCAATAGGCAGGGGAACAATATTTGTCTTCCTAATTGCTAAGAGCTGGAAATCATTTCCAAGAAATTCTAGCTTAGCTAACCCAGGCACAGAATAAACACAAGTTCATTCTGGGCAATCAACAATGCCTGCATTTATCCACGGGAACCTGCTCAGAAAAACATATTACCTGGCCACAACTCCAAACACATCCATCTTCTCAAAGACTGCATTAAGCCAGTCTGTGGAAGGTGTCCTTTCTGCCCATCTTCTCCAGTCACTGTTTTTCTTGACAGTGATAGAGATTATCTCATGTCATCTGAGCACTGTCAGCCACCCCTGAGCACTCACAAACCGAAGCCCATCTTCTACCTGCTCAGAGCTTTCCTTCCTCTCACAGAATCAAAGAATGGGTCCAGTTGGAGGAAGGCTCATCTTCTCCAACCTCTCTGCTCAAGCAAAGTCATCCTAGAATACACTGCACAGAATTGCATCCAGATGATTCTTGAGTATCTCCAGTGAGGGAAACTTCACAACCTCTTTGGGCAACCTGTACCAGTGCTCAGTAAAGAAGCTCTTCCCCATGATCAGGTGGAACTTCCTGTGCATCAGTTTCTGCCTGTTACCTCTTGTCCTATTGCTTGGCACCACCAAGCAGAGCCTGGCTCCCTCCTCTGACAGATAATCCTCCTCCCTTCCTTCAGATAATTATACACATTGTTGAGGTCCCCTCTGTCATCTCTTCTTGAGTCTGAACGGGCTCAGCTCCCTCAGCCTATCCAATGTTATTTTAGGTCTCTAATAATTGTGGCAAGAAGTGTCTATCCTAACTGAAACTTTCCACTTTCTATGTAACATTTCTCAGGCTACTCAGCCTGAAAAAAAAAACCCTAGCAACATTACCCAAAACATCTTTAGCACGCAGTGTTATTTTTATTCCTGGGACAATCTAGTGGCAATCACTTCTGACTTAACTGTCTCTGAGAGCAGCATGTTTCAGTAAGATAGTGCTCAAAGATCAGTCATCATGAATATGAATGTTAACAAGGTAGCAGTAGGAAGGACAATGCCTACATACAGTGTATCAAAGCACCACTAGGATACTTGCCTCTGCCTCTGAGATTCAGGTGTGGCCACCCAAGAGCAACAGAGAGGGATTGTAACATTCCTGAACTAGGTCCAAAAGTATGACTTCCTTTCTGCTGCAGTCTCCCCTAGAAGATACAGGCTGCCTAAGGCACAATTTCCCAAACCTTTATCTTTTAAGGACCATTCAGCTTTCTGAAAAGGGTCCCCGGAATGTCTCATTGTTTTTTGAGTCAGAAAAAGAATTAATAAAGTATTCATTATTTAGAGAAAATACATTTTATTGGTTTAAGACAACTTTATTAATATAATTACAAATACAGTTATTTTAGTTTTGAAATGTTCATATCACTCTACATTTGCCTCAGATCTTAACATGTCAGGATGGACTCTCTACAGAGTCAGCTCAGTATATATTAACAATTGTAATGCAACTTGTTAAGTATCTGGGGGGTGTTCTTTTGTTTCTATTTAATTAGTTCTGCCTCGCAGCTCACCTTTGGATGTCTTACGGAACATTAGAGGCTGATTTGCTACAATTTGTGTAACACTATCCCTAGAGCCTTTTGATCCTCAAACAAGGTGAGAAAAAGCAAATCTCCAGGAATCTCCTTAGCCAGTCTCTTTTGCAAGCCACACTCCTCCCTCAGCCTCTCCTCATCACCAGGTAACATGGCTCTGTAAAATTAGAAATGCTTCTATGGAAGATAAACTATTGTGCTCTTGCCAAAGGATGACACCTGTATGTGAGAGCATGGAATTATTCCTTTCACACTCTGCTCATTTTCATTTTCAGATCATCATATGACACAAATCCTGTAACTGCTACCCTAAGATGGACTGCAAGCTACTCGAGCAGGGCCTTGTCTCTCTGACAGTAATTCCCTGTCTCATACTCTCTATTGTTCCCTATACCAATCACTTTGTATTTTATGAACCAGTCTAGAGCTTTCATTAAAGCCACTTTGTGCTGAGCCACATTCTGAATTCCCATGATAGGGGAATGTAAAAGAAAATGAAACCTATACCAAAATATCCTCCTAAGCTGAGGCATATGAATGGGATCAGGTTTTAACCCCTGAAAGTATGTTAAGAACTGATAATTTCGAATGCTCTGGACTGTTAAACTTAAGAATTGATCTTACACTGCCCCTGTCTGGTTTGGATCATAGCATGCTCACATATAGATGATCTCTTTTCCAATGCCAAGCTGGACTCACTCAACTCAGCAACAAACCTCCTATGGATCACAGGATCCTCTATAAGACTTTATTTTTCCCTCTATAAGACTTTATCTTCATACAGTATGTTTTCTCTGTATTTTTGGTATGATATATCACATTCACAAATTTCAGGGAAATTTGCACTGAGAAAAAATCTCCAGGAGTTTTTGTCTCAGTGCTGATAACATAAAGGTCCACATTTAAAGAACATTATATACATTGATGTCCTCCAAATTAGCACAGAGATGCTCCTGGTTTTTTTCTCCCTTTACTGGGCATACTCTTTCAGAGCCCAGATCCTCCCATGGGACTTTCTAAGCTATCCACCTGCCTGTAGTTACTTCTGCTATGGGAATGAAAGTCCAAGAGGGGGTATGGGGACAGGAGGGGTCCTCTGCCCCACTTACCTCATAGAAGAGTCCTTCGGGGAACTGCTGAAAGCACTGGGCGCAGACGAAGCACTGCTCGTGGTACAGCTCACCATTGCTGTTGACAATTTTCTCGGCAGGGGCAAAGCCCCCCCTGCAGCGCTCGCAGATGGCATTCGCAAGCGCGTTCGCCATGTTGCTGTCATTGAAAAAAAGAAAAAAAAAAAAAAAAAAAAGAAATAGAAAATTAACCTAAATAGACAACAGCACTCGTGGGTCTTCCCACCCCCCATACACCAGGCCAAACTGCATCAATCCAAGCTGCTCAACACAAGTTTTTCAATGAACTTCATGACTTGTGGCATCTCCTCAAAAATAAAACTACCACTTCTCCCTGCTCCCTAACTCTTTAGAAACAAAATTCCTGTGATGCTCTCTAATTAATTAAGATCCCCAAACAGAAACATTGTCACTACAGACATATTTACAGGCTTTTTTTATGATGAACAGAGACAGACAATTAAAAGTCTATAAGAATATAAAATTAAAATTATGAAATACATTAAATACTATAAAAATACTATAAAACGAATATAATTATATAATTATAATACTATAAAATCATGAAATACATTAAAATTATTGAAAACAAGGGCAAATATTAATGATGGAGGACTGGCATCACACAGGAAAGCATAAATGATTCATTGTAAACCAATTCCTAATTCTAATATATATATATATATATGTAATGGCATTACTTCAGAGCTCTAAATAAACAATGTGAAAGAACGTGCAGGATATAGTCTGGCAGATATTAATGAAAAACAGAATAGTTAAATAATTATCCTTTATATGAGCTCTGCATAGCTTGAAGTAATTTTACAAATATAGTTTGAAGTCATGGGATTTTTTGATTGGTTTGTAGCTAGGGTTTATCTCAGGGAGCTCAGCTCATCATGTGCCAGCTCACAGCCCACTCCAGAGACAAGGGGGAGGGTGAGAATGCTCTGGCTGCCCCACTGCGACCCACACACAGGCCAACACAAGCTGGTAAACCCATGCCAGGGATGCAAAGAAATACTGAAACAGCAACCTTGGTTGCTTCTCAAAGGCACAGAACCAAAAAAATGGCAGTGTGGTAGCTGTCCACATCTGCAGAAGACAGTACAGCTGTGTTTCAGTTAATTAAGGCCAGAAAAAGGCTCTTTAGATTTTTCCTTTGCAAACATTTTGTCACTCATATCTAGACTCTCAAAGCTCTGCCTTTCAGGTCCACCCCTCTGCCCTAATACCATGTGGTAGCAGAGAGCAAATATAAGGCAGTGGTCTAGTTTCATTACAATCTGATGTCAGCTGACAAAACCACTGACTCATAATGTATATGGAAGGTTATTAGACAAGTGACATTATTTGAAACATATGTGCATGCATGCACACATTTTGATACAGCTATCATGCTGTGCCTGTAAGTGCAGAGCCCACAGTCCTCTGCAAGATGCCAAGCCTTCCCTCTTATGTCTTTAAGGGGATAAAACCTCTGGGCTCCCACCACGTTCAACAGGAATTGAATTAATTCCTTGCACACGATCCAAGGCAGCAAGCAAACACCTAGCACGTGGTTCAAAATGGAATGTGTTTTATCTATTGCTTACACTGTCTCACAGAAGAGTCCTACACAAGGTCACATCTGACATGTTATTATTAGCTGGCACTTTTTTTTCTCTCTCTCTTGATCTTTGCAGATGAGGAAAACGTTAACTGCAATCCAAATATCCACTGCTCTCACACTGAAATGAGTGGGCAAATTTCACATGAAGGCCAGATGCAGGATGGTCTAACCTATACATAAAAGAGACACCTATGGACAATCTGCAGTGACTATACAAATAAACTGTGACCTATAAAGCTCACCAATGGTCTTCATGGACTGTGTATGCTTTCTGTGGGGCAAAACCTCAGTCAATTTCCCCATCTTCCTTATCAATCTAAATGAAGAATAATCACAAGAGAAACTGGGATCTTTCATCACCACTTCAACAGTGCTCGAGCATTAACAATGTTAAAGCACTGCTGTACTTAAAGTATAATCCAAGCAAAGACATGAAACAAAGTTCAAAAACAAATAAAAACAGTTTCCCTCTTCAGGAAAAAGTGCTTCACTTTGAAATACATCATATATGTAAAACCAGTGAAGTATGTAATACTTCTGCATTAATGAAGCAGTTTATCCATTTGCCCAGAATAACTGGCAAACAACCTGAAGGCAGAGAGACTACTTTACAAATTCCAACACCATTTTTACTGCTGATAAAAATTTCTGATGCAATTAATGATGAAATTTAAAGTAACAATTCAAATTTTAGTTGACAGTTACAACTGGCAAAACAGTGGCAAAGGTTGGATGAGAGAACAGCTTGCACAGCCTGAGCCTCAGATCTCACATAATAAAATACATTACATACAATACACCAGTAATGTCACTGCAGTTACACCCCGAAGCTGAACAGAACGAACTTACAATCTTGCATAAAAGTCACAAAACTCTTTGTAGAGTTTTATTTCACTGTGCCTACGTTGCAATTTTGACACTGGTTTCTCGTCTTCATTTCCTGCAGAGTTGTGAGCATCAGGAGCGACCTTGTACACAACCTCTTCATCCTCTGGGATGGAGTATGGCTGAGATCTGTGCTGGAAGTCCATCTCGCTCTGATTGCTTTCCCGGGTGTATATATTCTATGCTTATACTGCAGAGAAGCTGTAGGCAAAGTCTGCAAAACAATATGCTGGACTTCCCCTTGTTCCCAGCAAAGTGATTTACTTTCACAGCTCTGTGTCATGTAGCTGGAGCTACTCAGCACTCTGCTAGAGCTTCAAGTTAAAAGTTCAGTGGTGGAGCTGTGAGCCTGTCACGCTGAGATTTAGTGGGGCTGGCTGTGCACAGAAGAGAACACTCTCCTGCCAGGCCCTCATGTAAACTTAGATACTGGAAAGGGTCTTTGTTGCTGGCTGCTGACAGAAGCTGCCCAGGAGAGCTGTGGTGTGAGTAACCTATGTGAGCAAATAAATTCACCACCAAACTTTTTTGCAGCTTCTTTCTGCTGAGGGGGGGTAGAGGCAGAGTCCAACAATATTTTGTCATGGACAAATCAGCAGTGGAAAGAAAGCAGGAAGAGAGGACTCCTGTCTCCAGGTAAATAGTGCTTTAATGCTATAGTGCATTTATTACATTGTAAAAATAGCCTTTAATGCTCCACTTCTGTCTTCTAAGTCATACGTGTTGAATTTCTCTATATATGTCTTTCCTCCTGTCAGTACTTCAGACAAGGGGTAGGTACAGGCAGATAGTTTGATTTCTGCTGTTCTTCTCAGGCTATTAACAAAACTGACAGGCAAGCCATAATGCACAATATAAAAAGGAGGAAAACCAAAGCTTTATTTCCAGTGATGTGCTGCATTTAGAACAACCATCCAATGTAAGAACACTAACTGAAGTAAAATTTGCAGTTAATAATTACACTCCTTCAAGCTCTCCCTATTTGAAGCACAGTGCTTGTGGCAGATGTGGAATACTCGGCTTCCTGCACTTTCTAACTGCAGAAAAGGAAGGCTTTTGGGAAGCCCTCCTGAGTAACTAACTTTTGTGTTGAACTGTCAGCTTTATTAGCAATCAGCTGAACTGCAGAACTGCATGCACTTTGTGCTCATGACACACAGCACGCTGGTAGCTGAAGAATCGCTAGTCTGTGAGGGGGCATGAGGAAGGAGAGGATGACAATGAGGAGATGAGTAATGGGAACAAATAGAGAAACTATAAGATCAGAGAATCATAGAATCATGTAGGTTGGAAAAGACCTCAAGGCCACCGAGTCCAATAATTAAACTAATATTGCTACATTCACCACTACATCATGTCCCCAGGTGCCACATCTACACATCTTTTAAATGCCTCCAGGGATGGTGACTCTAACACTTCCCTGGGCAGTCTGTTCCAGTGTTTGACAACATTTCCGTGAAGAAATTTGTCCTGATCTCCAATCTAAACCTCCCCTGGTACAACTTGAGGCCATTTCCTCTTGTACCGTCACAGGTTATGACAGAAGGTCTAGTCAAGGCTACAATTTCTTAATATACCTGCACCTTTCCTAGGACCTTCCTGCAGAGGGTCTGGATGGTGATGGTTTTTGGCCATATCTCTCACCACCAGCTAGGACAGCTTGCTCAGCAAGCATACAGCAGCCTACACGCCACTCTCCATGCAGGCCTGAGCTTGCACGCAGCCACCTTCCTGCAGCTCAGCCAACACAGTCCTACACTGCTGCTTCTGCTGACAAATTTGTGGAATGGGTTTGGTCGGTGTCTTTCCTTCACTTCCCCTCAACAAGGAGCAACTCCCTAGGCAAGCTATTTCCTGGTGTAGGTGGGACCCAGTCAACATGACCCTGTTTATTTGCCTGTCCGTAGGTGTGATTATTCACCCCATGCCAGAGCTACCAGGAGTCACAAGCTCTAACAGGCTAAGGAGGCTGCATCCTCACCACTGACACAGCCCGGCTGCAGCTCAAGCCCTATTTTTATCTGTCATGGGGCAAGCTCCAGATGAATCAATGCTCAGGTTGTAGCCCTAGGCCACAAAGATCTTGTCAGAGCACAATTGCAGTCCTGGAACAAAAGGTTCCTAAATTCTCTGGAGCATGAGTGATGAAAATGAGAAGTGTCTGCCAACAGACATGCACATATAGTGATGCCAGTTCTTCTTTGTCTTGCTTCCCAATGCTTTCTGCACAGGTCAATGCTAAGCTTCTGTGGGTATAAAAAACTTCAGTGAGACTGACTGCAGTGTACTAAAAATGCTGATTCATCCAGGATTATTGCAGGTGCACAAAGCCACTAAGATAAGAAACAGCAGGTCAGCCTATCTCTTCCTCTTATCACTATTTTCTCAACAATTTCCCAATTCTTTTCCTGTATTTTGTCCCAGATCACAGACAATTCTCCTAGGAAGGTGCTGCTGCAAATCAAAAGTGCTCTGTAGAGTCTTTCTTCTGGTGGACTATTACAATTCTTGCAGTAACCTGAAATCCACAGGTGAACAATGTGGCTGAAAGCCACTTCTGCTGCCTTATGTCCTCTCTGGTCAACAAGAAAACATTTGCTTACTACTGTGCAATCTTCTGCATGGCTGTAGCAAAGCAAGCCATACAGCAAGTTAGTGCAGTAAGATGTCCATTCAAAAGGCCTGGATTTATCTTCCTAGTTTTTGTCAAGAAGTCCTTCAAAGTAATAGGACTCCATATGTGCAATAACTAGAAGCTGCCTGGTTCTCCAGTCATATTACCATTGCTGTTGGAGGAATGACTCCCAGTTTTTTCATTAAGCAAGAAAGGAGCTTGACAGGAGTTTAAAAAGGGCCTTTATGCTACTGAAGCAAAACAGCTTCTACTGTGAAGGTCTGGTAATCCACAAATCCAGAGTAGCTGGCCATCTTTCTCTTTTCTGACATTTTGCAGGAGGCATGCTGCCAAGATCTGAAATACATTGTTAAAAATACACTGCATTTTCATTAGGGAATTCTAGGTTACTCTGAGGTGAAGCTGTCTCCATGGGCAGTGAGAAGCATGTAAGGGGTTGTTTTGCAGCAGCAGCAGCTTCCCAGGGGCATTCCCTGGGATATGAGACAAAACATACCAGCCTGTGGTTAAAGATGCAGTGTTAGGGAGAGAGAAAAGGGAGTTGAGTGTTTAACTAGAAAAGGTAGGCATGAAAGAAAAAGATAGTTGGCACACTGAGGATGTTATCAGAAGCCAAAACTGGTGGTAGGGAAGGTGCTGAAGGAAATGGAAGAAGAGGGAGGGAGAAGTGTTCCACTGTGGTTACCAGAAGGGCTTTGGTAAACAATAGCAAAAATAGGCGCATTGCCTAACCCCTGCTGAAGGATGATTGCCGCCTCACTCCACGCTGCTGTCTCTGGCCAGCTTTCCGACCTGGCTGCCCATGCCGGCGGCTGCCAGGGTCAGACAGGGACTCTTACAGAGACGGATCGGTGGCCAGCCAAGCCCGCTGAGTATCCGTGCCACAAATAGCCGTGTGCGGAGCAGTCACGGCTCCAAACAAGGTGCTTGGCAAAGGCAGCTGCTGCTTGGCAACCTATTTGTGCCACCGAGACATTATCAGCGCACCGCCGGCACGGTCGGGTGGCCGAATGGCTCATGGGGACAGGCGGGGGGATGAGTAAGCACAGCGCATCCCACCACTTCCCTCATAGGTACGCGTGGTTTCATTTTAACGATGTATTAACACATGCTATGCAGTGACTCTCACACGCAAAATACAGAATAACCCAGAGCAGAAGTTTGGCTGCAAAAGATGCGTGGGCTTGCAATGCCCTGCTCTGATTTCTACACCAACATTTTAAAGCTCAAGTTGACCTTTTGTGGGGGTTTTTAATTGAAATTAAAAACACACTTGGGTTCTGGTTGCTGCAATTGTTTATCTCTTAAGCAACAAAATACTTTCCATGTTAAGCTGGTCTCCTAAGGCAGTTTGAAATAAGGTATGAATTTTTTATATAACTCAAATGCACATTACAGGTAGGATTTTCATATGTGCTCAGCACTGCTCTAACTACTTTTTCTATTAAAAATGATGGAAAACCATCTTGAAACCACTGCAGTAAAAATCAGGTGAATTCTGAGTGCTCCTGAAAGTTTCATTCTTCAGTCTTCACCTCAAAATGCATAATTAAGCTTATGTGGTGGGAGTTTAAACAGGGCAAACAAAAAGGCAATTCTAGTTGTTTCATATCCTTCAGTATAAATTTATTCTAGTATAAACATGTCCAAAAAATGCTTTGGTCTCTGCAAACAGAGAAAGTTCGCATTCCATCTCTCCATAAGGAAGTAAATATAATTGGAATAGACAGGTAAGCAGCAGCACCTTCCCACACAGTGTTTATCAGTCATTCAGGCACAGTGAAATATCAGCCTCTGATAGAATTTGTAGAAAGGGAGAGAAATATGTGACTACAGCATTTTCCTGTTACAAGTAATATTTCAGCAAAGTATTGTGCTTTCTTCCTGGTGGTTACAAGTATTACCAAATGAAGCCACGCTCCATGTAAACCAAGTAATGACTTCTGTGTACAGATATTTGATACTCTTTAAAACATTCATCTCTTCCTCCCCCACTACTGTTTTTTTTAAATCCTGTGCAGACAGGAAAAACAAAACAAACACAGTATCATATATGAGAAGCTCATGAACTCCAAAAATTTTGTGTTCCATGAGACACAGCATATTATAGATTATTCTTGAAATTTGCACCCTGTGTAGTTGACTGCATGCCTACTTCATTATGGTATCCAAATTCTGTATCCAGATTCCTCCAACTCTATACATTTTAAGGATGCATTTGCACTGATGCATTTCATATAACACTTACAGCCTCATTTCCAATTTAAGAGTAATAAAAAAGGTCAGCCACTCAATACTAGGGGCTACATATCAAATATCCCTGAGACACTCGCTGTGAAAAGAACCATATTTTCAAGCCCAAAGAGAGAAGATCAGGTCCACCAACCTCCAAAAAAGTGATAGGACAAGAAGAAACAACCTCAAGTTGCATCAAGGGAGGTTTAGAATGGACATTAATTTTTTTTTTTTTCATGCAAAGGGCTGTCAAGCATTGTAACAGGCTGCCCAGGGAAGTAGTGGAGTCAACATCCCATTAAACTATTTAAAAGATATATAGATGTGGCAACTGGGGACATAGTTTAGAGGTGGGCTTGGCAGGGCTGGGTTATTGGTTGCACTTGATAACCTTAAGAGGTTGTTACAACCTAAATGATTTTATGGTTCTAAAATGATATAGTAACATATTTCTCTTTAGGGTAACAGTTTCCTAGCACCAATACTCAGTTCGTGTCATCTGTCACTGACATCCACCAAAATCCTCTACTGAATCCTCAGCATAATGGCAAATGCCAGCCTTTGATTCTGCCTGAGCCATCTGCCTGTACTATGTGAAACCAATGTTTTGACAAGTTGAACACCATGACCTGAGCAGTTCATCCAGGAGCTATAATTACTACTATGACTCAACATAACACCCCAGCAATCAGGAGAGATTTCCAGTACATCCATGCAGCTCCTTGTAGGGCAGAGAGAACTGCAACACCAAGCTTCCCAGCCCACAGCAACATCCTTATTATAGTCACATCTCCACTGGAGACACCATGCTGAGGACAGACCTTCAGCTTTAGTAAACTGCATGTCACACACATCTTATACTATTACTTTCTTACAATTAATCTACCCCTTCAGCAACATAATCTCTTCTCACTTTCGTTAGTTTGAGCTTCTATATGACAAAGTGCAAAATTTTTTCATTGCCTGAATTAATTAATTTTGAGCAGAAATACAATGTGTTATAGAAAACATCTCCTCAGCTGTTCCTCTTCTCTCATACACATACCAAATTGTAATTACCAGTCACTCCAGGTTTTGGTTTCACATTTTTCTCTTCCTACATTCACTACAGCATCACCAGGCTTTAAAACCTGCAGAGGATCGCAGACAGCTAAGCCATCTGCAGTTAATACTGCAGCATGAAATAATAGCCCTAATATTCAATAGCCAAGAGAACAACCAGAAGCAGTTTACATTCCTAAGACTCAAGAATGAGTAATGTGTCAACAAATAATGCTAACACAAAATAGTATTTTGACTTCATTACGACAGTCTTAACATTTAAAGTAATGCAAACTAAAGGTCTTCATCATGTACTTTATAAGCTATTCAATGCTAGTAGCACATCTGTCAAGTAAACATGAACAAATTTCAGTAGCAGTTTGTGCAAAGCAAGACTTCCATGCATTTTTCTAGCAGAAGGTTTGGCAAGGTTTTTTTACACCATTTTGCCAGTTTTTTTAATGTAATGATTTCTGTCCCAACACCTGACTAATCCTCAATGAGTAAAGCAGCAGTGGACAGTTACAGTATCTATTATAACACTTATGAGGGAAGAAGATACAGAAGTTACCCCTCACAAGAATATACTGCCAGGAATGTCCAAAAGAACAGCGGGATTTTTTGCTTGACAGAACAGAAGCAAAGGAAAGAGGGAAGATGACAGGGGTTTGTGCTTTCAATCAGAGAGGTTCGAGCCTTGCCAAGCCTCCTGCTTTGCTACATACCCTGGTGTAATCTGAGGAGTAGCTTTAGAAAGCACTTTAGAAAGCATTTGAGTTTAGAACTACGCAATTACTTGTCCGTTTCAGGCAAAATTTATAACCTGCAACTTGGTAGCTCATGGAGTTATCCTATTCTGAAGCTGCACTACTACAGTGTCCTTTAAAAAAGTATATACATTAGGACCAGATGTATCCTTGTCTTTGCAATGTATCAGAAATATAGGTTATGCTTCACTTCAGTTTCTGAACTCAGTGAGAAGAAATGTACAAAACAAAAACTGAAAAGGCAAATATTGTGCAGGACAAATAACTTTCAATGCAAACTTCCTGAACTGGAACAAGGGGACCAGCCAGGGCAGTTTTGAGGCATGATTCTGAGTGGGAGTCCAATAGTTGCAGAGAAAAAGAGTTCAAAAGGTAGACTTACCTTGGGATCAAGAACTTTATGATCTATGAAGAGTGTGGCATGCATGAATTTCATATGCTAGAAAAGACAAACATCATTTCACATTTGCTCTACCTTTGTCCACTCATTCCTTGAATGCTTTGAATATTTAATTTTAAAACACACAAGCTGAGAAATGCTGCCAGGTATTGCTATCTGCATCTGCCAGTACGTTACTTCCTTTGAGGCTAATAGTAAAAAGCTTTTAGTTCATTTTTTTCTAGCTCTATTATGGCCATTAGGGCAGCCAGAAACAGCAGAAAAGCTACATGGAAATATGTCACAAAAGTCAGAAACCAAATTTCTCTTGCTAGACAAAAGGCTCCAAAAGATCAGAAAGGTTCATCTATAAACATCGCAAGATGACTTAGAATCTGCTGGCAAACTTGAGCAGTATCAACAAAAACAAGCCACTGCTCATAGAGCATTATATATGAAGCCATCATTTCAGAATTCTACCAGCAACTACCTAAAATGAGAATTTCTACAAAGCTGGAAGATACAAAGATGAAAACTGAACAATGGCAGCCTAAAGCTGCCATGACACATCAAGTACGGAAAAAAACATCCACATAACTATGTGTACTATGTCATCAGATAATACACATGAAAACTCAGACCACTGAGTGACTTAATAAATACCCTGAGATTGCTGGGTGCAAGGCAAGACCAGAGGAGTTAATTGAAGGGAAAAAACCTGAATGCCACAAACTCTGTAGGAAGTCCCTGAGCTACAGCTGGTGGAAAGCTGGGGTTACTACCAAGGGCGATCCCATAAAAGGCTCACTCTTTCCTTCTACCTCCTTCCACAGGCATCAGCCTTTGGGCATCCTCAGAAGCAGCATATTTGGCATGCTGTTCCCATGCCTGGAGAGCATCATGTAAAAGGCTCACGGTGCTCCTGAGGACACTGTGTCAGTTAGCTTCAGGTTTCCTAGAACAGCTCAGAGACCTCGGGAAATCAAAATAAAAGATATAAAGAAAGGGAATCCAAACTTACAACCTTTAAATTTTTCTCCCAGATACCTGCAAGTCAGTAACCTTTATTAAGTGGTAACATTGGCATAATTTAGTTTTTCTCTTCTGTATGTACATTCACTTCAGTGTGACAGACTGCATTCAAAGGACAGCTTAATTATAATGAGGAATAATAAGTCATCACAGTACATTTTCTTTAGAGAACACCTCTGATTAGGTATCATCAGGACACATGAAAACAATAGCAAAAGAAAAGAAATGTACAATTTACCTTTAGTCAGCTAATCCTGTAAATAAGAGCAGTGAAAATCCTAATTGCTATAACTAAAATCTTAATTAAAGCTTAGATGTTTACTCAAATCATAAATTTAGGAGGAAAAGCAGTTACTGCTTTGGTTGATGTTACATAAGCGGCTATCTCCAGTCATTTGGAGTCATGAGAGGTGATAGTCCAGGTGAGCAAGTTGCTTAGTTGCTATGCAATGTAGGAGACAAGGGGTGAGAGAGAAGGCAAGCAAAAAAAGGTGTGTTCCTCAGGAGTTATTTTAACCCCTAGAGCAATGAAAAGTACAGCACAAATGAATAGTAATGCCTCTACTCATGTGGATACCTCAAACTAAGGCACAATGCAAATTCTAGGTATCCCAATATTTAAATCTAACCATGAAGCATGTTTTTGCTGGCTGTAAGTTACTCTAATTAGTGGTACCAATTCAGTGTTACATTTACATGGATAAATCCCTTATTCAATTAGAGCAGGTAGCAGACAAGATGAAGTGTATCTTAGTTCAGAGTTCCCAAGCACCTGATTCAAATGAGTATTTGTAGCACCAAGCTCTCCACTATTCTAGCAGAGTTATTAGGGAGAAGCACAATTTTTTTGTCTTAGCATTTGTTTTAAAGTGTTTCCTGTTTTAATAAGTTAATCACTTTTTTTACCAATGTATGGAATAATTACTGCTTCATCTGCTGACACTGGCAGGGTGAGCAAGTTAAACAACTCTCACAGAAAGCAGCCATATAAATGTTAACATTGGTGATGCTGTAAAGAAACATCACCAGGAGAAATCAAATTTAAGTAAGCTTCCAGGTGCAGACAGATGTTTTATTTTCACCTTAACATGCTCTCAGTACCCTAAAAAGCATCTCAAGGCTCAACAGGTCCCTGGTTTCCCAGACAGTCCCTGACCATCATTTTGATTCCTTCTTCCTAGGAAGAGCAGGTTTTCAGAGCTGATGTATGGCTGGAAACAGCTGTACACCTTGTCTAGCTAATACATGTGCTTTTGATGGCAGGTTAAGGAGATTTGTGACCTTGCACAACTCCCGAATGCTGCATCTCATAAAGAAAGGAAGACAGCCCTACTGTGTTGCCAATGGGGGGAATTTTATTGATTTGTTTATTTTTAAACTCGCCTACAAGCCTTGCTGTGCATAGCCTATCCCTCAAAGGCTCAGTGGGATGTAACAATGTGCTTATGCCTCCTGTTTCATCTGCAAGGAAGTCTTTTTGCTTGAAATTTTGGGGCACATCCACATGCCTTCCAGCTTGGAGTCAATGCGCAGAGGCAGGCAGGAGCCTGAACAGATCCAGCAGAAGATTGCCTGCACCTACTCACACCATGTAGCCATCAGCTTCAGAAGCAGAGAGCAAAGGGAATGCAGATACTTTTAAACTATTAATATGGAACACATCTGCAGTGCCTTCTGCAAAGAACAGAGCACTGAGCTATGAGTGACTGACAGCCACTCACTGAAACTCATCAATGATTATTTATTGTAAATGATGAAATTTACTATTTGGTAAAAACTTGAGACTAACCTCTTCAAAAGTTGTTTACATTTTTAATGGCATTTGAATGCATATGAACTTAGAAAAGAGAGCTATGGATAGTAGCTAACAGTGATCAAATTAATTTTTAAGTGTAATTGCCAAAAAACCCCCAAAAGCTTCTGCTTTTGCCAGTACCTTGACTGAGCCTTGAGAATTAATAGTATCAATTCTTTTAGAGGAATCATTCTGTTTTTACAAAAACCCATGGGATGAGAAGGGGAAAGAACAAAAATAGCAAGCACACTGCTATTACTAAGTGACTCCTAATGATTAATCATAAATATATGTGTACAATTTCCTTTGCATCCTGTTTGCTGAAAAAAGCAAGAAAGAACAGATCAGCATACAGTCAGAATTTTTTACATGCTGTTTCTAAAGACAAAGCAAGGCAAGACCTACAGGAGATGTCATCTTTTTCCCACTAAATCAATATAGCTGGAAAACAACAAGTCTTCAGAACAGTCTCTTCTGAAAAGCAGATTTTTCAAGTTGCAGTTAGTTCAAGGACAGCTGCATCTGTTGCACATAGGAGAGAGATGAAGGTGCCTGGCACCCTCCTGCATTTTGAACTCTGCACTCAGGGAACATCCTGTATAATTTAGGTTTATGAGCTGGTGAGTCTACTCAAACAGGCGAAGAGAGGTCTGCATTCAGCATTCAGCACCCTGACCTTGTTGGAAGTCTAAACCAAGCACGTTTTTGTACTGTGTAAGTTCAAGAAAAGGATGAGCTATCCAGACCACCTTTTATTTGGCACAGACAGGCTGCAGCTCCCTAAAAAGTCAGTAAAGTACCAGTTGCATCTCTAGCAGCAGATTAAAAGGCTGCCAGAGAAGTTATGGGGTTTGTTAAGTGATGCATGGAGTGAGACAAAGAGAAGCCAAATTTCCCATCTCCACCAATGTGCTGTGCTGTCAGGACAAATTAAGTGTATGTGATACATTACATGACAAACATATGTTCTGGTACACATTTTGGGGTTTCAGTACATTGTTTCACAGTGCCCTATTTATTAGTAATCTCACGCATTTTAAGTACAAATGACACTGACATTCCCAGGAAAAAAAAAAGGCAGAATTTTGGCACCAAGCCCTGCTGAGCTGCTTTGTAATGCCAACATTTGGCAATGTCTCAGCTGCAGTTTGCAGGTACACAGTTCCCTGTCCTACCAAGCACATCTGGCTCCTGCTGTGATGGCTGGACCCAGTAGCTGAAATTAAAGGTTTTAAATGCAGAAGTTCTCAAAGGGTGACCTGGGGACACTGGCATCTTGAGAACATTTTGGCCCAGGATTAGAAGAACGCTACTTGAACTGAGAAAGCAGGTTTCAGTGAACTGTCGCTTGAGGGCTGATATTATTTAACACATCTGGATTAATATGTATGTAAAACAAAATACAAAGGCATTAGAACAAAGAACTGGAGAGAGATACTATGGGAGGGCATTGCAAAGCCATGGATGGCAAGATATATTTAGCAGACATAAAAGAAATCTCTTGTCTTTCTTGGGGACTCTAGATACTCTGGAAGTGTTTGCTAAGGACAGGCATCTAAGTGGCACTGGGAGAATATACGGAAAAAACTAGAACTTTCCATTTTTAGAAAATTAATGAGCTTTTCCTCTTTGTTCCCACTTGCTCTTTGCCCTGTTGATATAATTCTGTATTTATAATGCCATAGCCTTTTGTCATGGAGAATGCAGTAAAAATGACAAATAAGCCTGCCTTGCAAAACACTTAAGTATCACAATATGGGGTAGGAAGGAGCAAGGTTTAGTTTGAATAAGAACCAGCTTAAGCTATTAGCAAACATAAGATAAGCTCTGGTTGCAGCTATGGGTTATCCCCCTGCTCTAAACAGCATCATCTGATCATGTTCTATTCACCTTCTTGTATCTCCAACACTCTGCCCACCACTGATTCACAAGCCCCTGATTCGCTATTTCCTCCAATTTGGATTTTATGTCTCAAGACCAACCCCTGTTTCATGCATTTCTCATCTCTAACCAGAAGAGGCTCAGGAGATTAAAACACTCTGACTTCTACTGGTGCAGTAAACACACCCCTTCCCCATATCCAGTCCCATAATGGTCTCATTCCCATCTTGGATGTGCATAGTAATAACAGCAACACAACCATACAGAGCTAGTACTCATTTTGACAGATATGCTTTAAAAAGAGGCTTTATCTTCCCCAAATAGATCTATCAGGCCTCACTGTTGGGTTTTTTTCTGATTTTTTTTGTTTGCTTTTTTTTTTGTTTGTTTGTTTTGTTTTGTTTTTTACAAAAGAAACTAAATGCAAAAATGTCAAGAATCCCTGCACATCTCTTACTCTACTAAGTCTGGTTATTCTTCCAACTGCAGTCATATGACTATAACATATATACTGCTAAAGCTATTAGAAATCCATCTCAGAAATCAATTCAGAATTATACTACAAAGACATACCAAACACGCATACCAGGCCTACAAGTTTCCCAAAAGTGATATATTTCTGACATCCCATGGCAAATAATCTTTGTAAATTACAATCATATATTTTGCCACAATTACGGTCCTTAATTGTATCAAAAGAGTAAATTCCCCAGATCTGAATAACCATTCTTCTGAAATCACTAATTCAGTTGACAAAAACATAGTAACAACCTTTCAAATTACACAGCACTCCAACCAACCTGATGCACATCACTACCAAGGAAAAATAATCTAAAAATACAATGAGACAGGCATTAGGAGATAGGAAGTACTTCCTCTCCACTGAGGCTTTTGTTAGCAGATACACAAGGTTCCTTTGCTAAGGAGCTTGAAGTGGGAATGGATTGTTTTCATGCTGAGCACACTTAGAAAAATATCTTAGCATTTTTGCTTATTTTGGGGGTGGGGTGTCTGCACTTACTCAAGTTACAAACAGATCTTTTATCTTTCTGCTCCAAACAGAAGCTTTTTGCAAATCCATTGTTAATTTTTTTCAAAAGGTTCACAGCATCAGGAAGATAACCCCAGACATTAAATGGCTTTCTGATTTTTGGTCACCCTTGCTGAGTAAGGTCAGGCTAAGTGGCCCTGCTGCATTCTTTTGTCTAAAGCCCTTTCTGCAACAAAGAACCCCCCATGAAGAAACCCAGAGCCCAGCAGCCACCCCAGCTCCACAACACCAGCCTGGCGCAGGGACTGTGCCGAGACCCAAGAGCCAGCACAACCAACAGAACCTGGGTGACCCACAACTAGCTTCAAAGCAGACGGAGCAAAGTTGTCAGGCTCCAAAATGTTTATTTACTCATGAATGCTGGCGGTCAGAAGGGATCCCAAAGCACACACCAGCTAATATTTGCCCTTCCCAGAGTCAGGGAAGGCTTCACACCATCGCCAGAACGCACAAGGTCACCGTATGGCTCCTGTTATCCCTCCTTGAGGGGTTTTTCTGTCGTGCCTCGGGGCTGCTCCTCGATGGATGTGTTTTGCAGTGACTTTCCAGAGCTGTGGTTGCATTTTGTTTGTTAAAACCACCGGAGCAAGCGGGCAGCAGAGAAGGGCTCGGTGCCCTGGCAGTACCATCCATTTGCACTCACCTCAGGTTCTCTTCCTGTGACCCGGGCAGGACACTGTCAGGACGATCCCGTCTCCTCCTGTACAGACCTGAATGTGACAACTCTTTCAGCTGCAAGGCCGTCATATTCCCCTACCTGGAGGAGGGCTGGTTTGTAGTTTTTTTTAAAAGGTGAGGGGGGTGTTTTGGCTTTGGGTTGGGTTTCTTTCCCCCGCCTCTCCCAGCTGCGGGTGCCGAGGAGCGCGCCTGCCAAGATGCCTGGAGAGCAGCGGCTGGGCGGTGTGTCGGCACACCTGCGCCCGCCGGAGCCACCAACCTCTGCAGGCAGGCAGGGCAAGCACCCGCCGAGCTGCTTCCTGTTTCTCCTAGGTACACACCCTCCCAAAGGGCACCACATTTCCTTTATCACTTGATCACACCTAAGGGATGTGTGCGACAAGCTCACCCCCTTCCCTTCAGCTTTCCTGAAACTCTCACCGCCCCGACAGGCGCGACCCTGCCCTGTGCTGGGCAAAGCAGGCGGCTGTCCCAGCGCCTCCGCAAAAAGCTACACATCTCCAGGACTGCAATGAGCTGTTTACTCTTTCCTGTTCTAATTTATGACAAAAGGAAAGTCATTAGAGCTATCAAAATTCAGAGTTACTCAAGCACTTTGGCAAGCTCTGACAAGGAGGTTAATGCAGCAAAGTGTGCCGCAAAGTAACTTCAGTAACTAGCATTTTAATGCTCTTTTGGAAATGCAACAGCACTGTGCATTTTTCTTTTTCTACCTTGAAAACCAGAAGAAAACCACAATGTAATTTTCTTCCTACACGGAGCTATCAAAACACAACTACTATACCAGTTTGTCACATTTTGTAGTAATGGAGTGTCCTGCGTAATTGTAAAACAGGAATGGAAGTGCTTCAAGTTTCCTGCAAGGCAGGAAGGTGGTTAGCAGGGAATTTTCCAAGCTCTGTGTCTCATTTCACTTAGTAAATTTTTAGTAGTAACTAAAAACATTTCATTTCAGGAGGCTTCAAAAAAGCTTACCACTCCTTGAAAAATGTTTACTATTTCTTTGACATTATTCTTGACATATATAAACAAAAACTTAATTCAGAGATTTTACTTTTACATGGTGAGTGGGGAAGGTGTGTTTTTAAAATGAATTTGCGTTTAATAAAAGCCAAGAAACCTAGCAATTTGCAAGGACTGTTTTGACTATAATAGGAAACAAGTTCTATGTGGTATGAATTAGAGCTCATTATTAAAGTGTTTATTTTGTAGCAAAATATATATAAGAGTATTTTTAAATTTCTCTAAAGGAAAAAAGTATAACATAGGTAATACTGGCTATATCATATGACACCAATTTTGTTGAGATTCCCAGACTGAACACAAACTTGGTAATTTTATATAATACTATCAATATACTTTGGTCTGGAATGTCATCAGCTCATAATATTAAACATCACACAATGGAAAAATATCAAAATTGTTTTGGAAAAGGAATCACATAACATATCAAATAGATAATGGTTGCAAAAATTCAAATGATTTATGTGATGTTAGAGGGTTGCTCACACTGAACTGTCAACGAGCTATACACATCTGAGCTCCTGTACTCAGAAAATTAAAGCAAGAATGATCACAATATTTGCCTAAACACGCTGCATTCCAGTTTCAAATTAAGTATTTAAAGTTGTTTCTCAGTATACAGTAGGATAAGCCTAAACATAATTAAATGCCAATTCCCTGCAGTCAGTCAATCAGCAATCCAATGAAAAGTTAATGCTGTTATGAGTGGAGCTTCAGGATGGCAGATGACAGATGTTCATGGCACAGCAGCTTTTATACATTACCAACAGTTTATACTCTGCTTTAAATATCTGTGTACAATTGACTTATTTTTGTCCAAATGATCAATTTTAGATAATAATCTAAAAAGTGATGAGTACATTTTTTTCTGTGAAAAAGCTCTTTGTAAACTATTGAAATTGAACTATTACCTATAAATTTGTTCATAGATTCTTATTTATTACAGTAGCCATCTGTTGAGCATATACTGAATACTTTTGTATTAAACATGACACAAGCCAATAAAAAATAAAAGGACAATTCTTCACCCACTTTGCTCATGCATGTTGCATTAGTCTGAAACACATCACTTCATTAAACTTTTATTTATTCGCATGAGCTTCTGCTGTGCTTGGGCAACAACTTTTACTCAAATGTCCTTGGAAACCAGAGCTGCACCAAGACAGAGCATGCAAATTAAAGGAATACAGCAAGTTCAGACACAAAAATGAGTTGCTACACAGACCAAATCCACCTAAATATAAAGGAGGGCAAGAGGGTTAGGATTTTAAAGTAAGACCAGGGACTCAGCTCCATTTCACAGGCCTCTTCAGCAAACTCCAACAGGGATCTACATTGATATAGAAAACACTTTCTTGGAGGGCTTCAGAACAAGCTAAAAGCTTTCTAAAAGAAGTAATGCAAACTGGACTTGTTTTCTGCCCTGTGGGATTGCCCATGAACCCTTACAAGACATGAGGTTTCAAATCTGAATTTACCCAAACAGTCAAACTTTAAGTTCTGAGTATCAAATACAAGTTATAAGTTTTTTTTTTTGTTGGTATTTTTTTTTTTTTTGCAGAGATGTTGCAGAACACAAATCTTATTTCTTGACTAACTCACTTAAATGCTTACACAAAGCAACTTGGATAGACTTGGCTCTCCAAGAAGAGCTTCCCCAGCGAGTGCCTCCTGCTCCCCTCACCCGGTTTTACCTTCTAGCCCCTATCCCTATCTGCTGTTTATAATTCCTTTTTTGAGAGATTACATTCTTCTCTTGTGGGATGGGGCCACTTGGACCTTTCACATTCCATCAGAATTTTTGAGGACCAGCCAAGTTACCACAGCTTTTCTCATTACCAGTAACGCACAGCCTTCTTGTATATCCTGTACTTTGAAGGTTTATTCTTCATTTTCCAGTGTGACTCCTCCCTCGTGCAACTGACCATCCTGCTGCTAGCCAGAGAAAGCCAACGTTGCTACTGTGATGTGATGGATAACTATGGTGGTGCCTGTCTTTCCCTAGAAGAAAATATTCCCCCATGTCTAACCAGCACAAGGTGGAACTGAGACAGAAAGTATGCAGTCCTTCATTCACACAAGCAGTAAGTAACTTTTTATTGTGTGGGACAAGGCTCACAGTTGAGTTTTCACTGTAGTCCTGCAGAGCATTTATCTTGATATTCCAGGCCTCCAGTGCTCTCCCTTAAATTTCTGTGAAAGTACTGCTGTTCTGGTAACTCTAGGTATTCAGCAGAATTTTCCAGTTTAGAAATCTTTTAAAGATAGACAGGTTATGCCTGGCTACTTTATACTACATTGAAAGGGATGTGAACAGCAATTCATTATGTTAGAAAACATGTAATTTAATTTAGGAATAACAATTAATGCCAAGTGCTTCAAATTCAGGACATGTCTTCATGAGCCTGTATTTACAGAGAACATACACTAACTATAGAAACCAGAAAATACAAAGTTTTAGGTCTCTTATTCCACACAGAAAAGTCAACGTGTGTCATCTTTTATTCCCTCTAGTGGCACGTTCTTGTTTTTTGTTTCAAACTTTGAAAAAACTAACAAATTTCAATTAAATTTAGTTGTAGATTTTCAAATCGATAGAAAAAACGGTTTTCATGGCAGTACAGTCAGTCAAAACAATAATCAGAAGAGTGTTCTAAGAACACTATAGGAATGCATGTAGTGTGCTCACAGTTACAAGGTGGCTGCATGTTCAAAGGGAAGCACATTCCTCCATCTCCTCATCGCTCACCCAGCTTATCACTGGAATCAGTTTCCAGAGGAATGTGTATATGAGTGATCATTTTCTATTATTTCCTGCAAGCTTTGGAAGAAAGTACTTTAAAGTGAAGGAAAAGGCTTACACATTAGTGAAGGACTCGCTGCAGAAAATGAACGAAGGTGGCAATAACCCTTCTGGCAGTTTTGCAAGAATCCTTGTAGCATCCAAATGATATGCCAATGGCAACAAAGCTTCACAACCTCTCTGGAGCTGCAGAATGAGTCCCCATAGATGGGTTTGGGTGTCCAGGAATAGTATACCACACTGTGGGTCCCTGATGGGACAGGCAGTGATAAAATGAAATGCACAGAGAGAAATGCACAAACACAAATGCTACGGACACACACCTTGAAACTAAAATTTCAAAGTTTCCTGGGAGCCTAAACTGTTGATTCAAGGAGTTAAATAGTTAATTACATGTTTCCTTCCTTGTCTGATGTCACTCCAACATCTGTTTTGATGTTTCTTCCTATGTTCCACTTAGCGATAAATCAATCCTGAAGCATGCAAATTTCAATCTGTGGATTAGGCTAAGTACTGAGCCACTTGATCTATCTATGTCACACTACAAAGCAGAGTTTTGGATTTTTGTCCATGATCCAGATGACCAAGTGGGATTGTTGCAATTTAACCGTAGTTAGTAGTTTTTGTTAAACCTCATCTGCTAATGCCTGTCCCTGCCTTACAATGTAAAGTAAAAGCCTACATGATGGTTGCAGCCTCATCTAGTGCAAGGTGTACTGGCCCATTGCAGAGGAAGCAGGGGGTTCAAACAACATGCTCTTTAAGGTCCCTTACAACCCAAACTATTCTATGATTCTATGGTGTGCTCAACACTCTTCAGAGCAGTGATGCACTCAACCCACTGAAGTCCTCTGGGATTTGATGGGGCAAAGGGAAGGCAGGGTTACTGTGGTGAAAACAGGGTTCCTTTCTCATGCTGACAGTACCAAAGGCATCTCCACCTCCATGAGTGGTGGCCCACAAGGTTTCGGTGAAGCATGGCAGAGATCCCTGCTTTCATTCCTCATATTCTATTCCAATAATAATAATTTTAAAAAAGTAAAAACAAACATGGGAAAATCTTCTGTCTGCCTGAATGTGGAGCAAGGTATTTTGCTTTCCTTTTCCAAGCTCTCTGCACATGCTGCTCCATGAATTCTTAAATTCAGCAGAGAAAAAACCCTTCAAAAAGCATACTTTTCTTCAGAAAGCAGAAACTTACTTTGGTTGAGCTTTACAATACCTCCCTCTACTGGGAAAATACTGCCTTGTTTCTCGTGCCAGTATTTCCTTCTACAGCCAGAGGGAGGTATGGATTAACTAACCCACACACACTTTAGTCATTCAGACTGGGGCCAAGCTGAGAGCAGAGATGAGTGAAAGACCAGCGGGTGAAGATGCAGGTTGGCATTATAGCCAGAAATGTATGCTGTTAATCAGCACATGATCCATGCATGAGTAGGTGTGCAAAGAAGAAAGCATGACACAGCATGAATCAATTTTGTCTTGCCATTTGTACATAAGCCTCTTAAAAAACAGGAGTGACAAATAAGCTGGCAAACAGCTGATGCTTTAAGATGGGTACCATTACTCATATGGATCCTGTATATGATGGGGTAACATCTTAAAAAAGAAAGGAAAAAAAAACCACATCAAAAAAGGGGAGGGAGAGTTTCCTAAGATCCTAAGCTGAAAAGTCTTATCTTTAAAAAAAGTTTACTTCTACTTGCACTCTGCTACTGTAGGTATGTCCAGAAGGTTTACCTTATTCTATTATGATGGGGTAAATTGCCTCTAGAAATGAAGGCAAAATGCCCCAGGTGCCAGCTGGCTTATTGGGTGGTTAGAAGTTCTCCAGAGAGCTGCTGCCCCAGATACCCCAAGGAATTACCTGCTCTGGCAGTCGGGTTTGTGTCCCAAAAGCCAGAAAGCCCTTCCAGGGCTGCAGAAAAGCTGACTGAGACATATCAGATGGGCAATTGCTGAGCACTGGTTTGGGTGGAGAGCTAGCAGGGACATCTCAAAACAGGTCCCAAACTGACTTTTCCCTTTCAGCAAAGGAACAGGACTATTAGGAAATCTTAATTTTTCTCCAAACATCATTCATCAGGGTTAAATAAATGAAAACAAAACTACAGCAGCCTATAAACTGCTTTCTCTATTGACTACCAGCAATTACTCTCCTGGACTCCTTTGCCTTCCGTCTTACAAATACTTTTCAAATGACTAACACTCCATTACAAGTAGAGAAAGAAAAGCTTCTCCCCAAAGTTTTGTCTCCTTACACTGAAACGAAATGCCAAGGAGAGAAGACAGTACAATCCCCTCGAGAAGGCTGGAACAGGTGCTGGTAACACTGACAACATGCATGTGGCTTGAAGGTACCACCACCTCCTGGCACACAAACAAATACAACCATGAAAGCAGTAGGTGACACTACATCTCCAAGGGCTGGTGTTTTAGAAGGACAACCCCATCCTGAGCTCTCAAGAGGGCACCAGAGCCTTTGAATGCTTCTGGTTGCATGGTGAGGGATGGTCAATTTGGAAGCCCAGAAGAAAAAGTGATCCTGACTCTACACCTGTAAACACTCAGCCACCTCACACAGCCTCTACTGCCCAAAAAGCCAAGGCAGGGAAAACACATTACAGAGGAAAGGGAAGGAGGAGGCAGTAAGGGCACAGAGAAAACACTTGAGACAGCACAGGTCAGACATACTGAAAAGTGGTTCCATACTCTGACCAGCATTTCCAAGAAAGGTAGAAAATGGTGCGTCCCTAGAGATTATCGCCTTTAAATGCTCAGAAACCTGTAGTATGATGGTTTATTGTATATAAGAACTAATATATTCTCTAAAGCAAAATACAGAAAGTAGATCAGGTGTCTAAAAATAATGAAGCTGAATACATGTAAAAACACTTAAAAATCAAAGGCAAAGTGCAATTTTTAGTGACTCAAAAAATCTTAATTTTTAAGTATTTACATTTTGGTTTCAAAATTATTTAAACTTGTCATTCATAACCAAGCAGAAAAATCAATACTAGGAAAAAAACAAACAAATAAAAAAAAAAAAAACCAACACCATGCAAAAGAAATGAAAGTAATTCAACCTGGACATTCAGGATGATGTAAAATGAAAAAGCCATTCCCCCCTTCCCTTAATGCCATAAAAATTACTTTTGGATTCAGCATAACACATAAAAATATGATCTCATATGGATTTTTTATAGTATTTTAAAGCACATGAAAAACATACCTAAAATTCTTAAATCAGAGCAAAAGCCTTAAACCAAAAATGCACAGCTGCCCTACTGGAAAAGCTTTGCTTTGCTGGCAAAGTTACTGACTTCTGAACAGAACCACACCAGAAGTGACACAATTTCTGTAACAGGTGGGACACATCTTTTCCTTCCACTGGAATTACAGTTTTGGGTTCAATTACTCTGTCGCAGTGTCCTCTTCCTCAGCCAGCAGAAAACCCATCAGCAATGGTGTATCTTCAAACTGACCATGAATCCTCTCTTCTGGGTGGGGACAAAATAGTGTCCCTAAAAAAAATCTACTGGAAATACCAGAATACCTCTGTGCATTTCCAGTACAATGGACTTTGCTAAAAGCTCTGTTATCATGCTGCTTGCTGTTAGTAGTAATAAAACCCAGAAAGTATAACTATTATTCGTCCTCTTCCTAACTCTATTTATCACCATTCCTATGCATGGCTCCTGCTCCCAAGAATTTCCCTGTGAATGAGTAAAAGCCCATCCAATTTGTAGCCAGGCTGTTGGCTCAGAAGGCAGCACAATGTGCACTCCAGCAGAAGCCTCAGCCAGACCCTGAGCCCCAGTGACCAGGTGGACACTTACTGTCAGTCTGTAGCCTCGCTGGCAGCGCGTTCACAGTGAGCAGCCTTTCCCATATAAAGCTTCACATCAAATACCCACTGTTTGTATGTTTTCCCTGTGGTTATTACTGGTAGTTGTGATAAAAAAAGTAAAAAATAAAAAGATGAAGTGACCCAGTAAACCACTTCCTTCTTTGACCCTGTAAAAACCTGATGCTGTAAAGAAGGGGATAAATCTATCAAAATTCACAGTTCAGCTCCACACATTGTGTCATGCCAATTCTCCATCTCAAAACCCCCAACAGCAGAGAAGGAAGCAAAGCTTCCGCCTCATAGGAAAGGCTACAGCTTTCATTATACCATTGGTACATGGTGCAGAAGTACAAAACTGTAAGAACAGCAGGACAGCATTCCAGTTCCTTTTATGGGAAGAGCAACCCCTGGAATCACTGATGAGCAGCAAAGAGTCATGCAGGGCCACTTCAACCTATCACAAGCATCTCTGTCAGTGCCATTCCGAGTGGGAAGACCACATCTTCCCACTTTCCCACTGGCTGAGAAAGAAGAATACACTCTGATTTTCTTCTCTGAGATGAAGGCAGACAGTGTCACACACTGCAAGGCTACTGCCACCTATGACAATCTCAGCACAGGACAAGGACTAATTGGGGACAAAAAATAACCACCATCTCACAGAGCAGGTTAGGGTGGTCCACGTGCCCATACAAACGAGTTGAGATATGTCTCTCTTGTAGGGACAGAGACTCAAACTCAGTTTTCCTAAAGCAATCTGAATCCCTGGTACACCTGAAGGCCTCAGGCAATCCTCTGCAGGTTAAAGCAGGAATACCCTTAAAATCAACATTTCCCCACTAGATGCTAGATACATCTGTAACAAGCGGAGCCCTAAATCTTGCTCACCACCAGTGACAAAGAAATGAGTCCCTAAACTGATCTCTGCAGGGGACATGCAGGAGGTGCTGCAGGCAGAACTTGTCCCCATCTCTGTTTGTAGGGAAATAGAGCTTCAGGCTTCCGTCGCCTGACTGCCAGTGTGCCCTCCCAAACGGTCAGACAGGAAAGTTTCCTTATCATCTGCTTTCACCATAGACACAAAATAATGTCATGCCATATCAACAGAGTCTCATTTTGCTTTTCCTTCATCACATCTCTACATCCTGTTTCTTGCTCGTATTTCTGTCTTCAGGCCACTTAACATTATCGCTAACCCTTTTCTGTGGACAAATTAACCATGTAAGTTATCTTTCCAAGCTGCTGTTTCCCATACTGTCACACAGTGCTTCCTCATTTGAATTTCTTATCTCTTCCTGCAAAGACCCTTCAAGTACAAAAGCGGCAGTAAAGTTTTATTAAACTTATCACTGGACAGATACCCTCCCAGGCAAAAGAATGCACAACAGCTTTGTCTCTCAAAATAATGTGGCAAATGTCAAGGTAACAGCATTTTGCTCTTAAGGATGAAGAAAATCAAACACACCAGTTATACAGAATGAGAGGCCTTGGCTCCTACTTCAATTCATGTTATTTAATACATTGCTCATATGCCAGCAGTTCCGCTTTTATAAAAAGGCAAGGACAGTTTGTTGATTCAAGATAACTGTAAAAGCCACAACACTTCATGGTTAATGTGAATAAGCATCTGTTAAGAGAGAACTAGGAAAACAAGTATTAACTCTTCAATTAAAGTTTTAAAGCATGTTTGAGCAATTCATTAACCAGTTGGCCTGGCTAAACCATGTTTTTCAGTTTTGATCACACCACAATAGTTGGCTCTCTTTTATCACCAACTTGATTTCCAAAAGAGCCATGCTAAAAGAAAACTTGTGAACAAAATTATGGTCAATGAGAGCAGAACAAGACCAGCCCCAGAGAGACTATGCTCATAGGCACTGACAGATCGTTGCAGTCTGTGGTTGCCCAGATCAGGCCTGATGGGAAGTGCAGGGCAGAGTCACACAAAGAACTCTAGACAAAGTCACACGGTTCAGCCAAGCTCATCAGCTGCTCCTGACACCAGGGCTTCCTTCAAAAGGGGTCAGCAGATGTGGCTCTGCAGTCATCATGGAGCTCCTGAGGTAACAGAGAGGGGGCTGGACCTGCACTAGGCATAGAGTTAGACCAAAAAGTCAGTCTACAAGCAAAAATTAACTAGAGAAGGGAACCACTGGTTCATATACACATTTCCAGAGATGCAGAGTATTTTTCTTTGCTTCTCTAGCAGACCAACGTGAACTAGAACTGCAGAACACAGGTAAAACCAAATCCCCAGTGCTGCTCCAGGATGCTCATTACTGCAGCTTCTGGAAAAGTCAGTGTCCTCTCTGCTACAGGCAACAAGAGCCACCCTTTGCAAGGAGACCTTTGAGATGCCTGCATTGCCAGGAGCTGGTGGAGAAGCCAGACAGTCACACCCTGCAGCTGTCTGCCTCATCACCCCTGAAATCACCGTATCCGGGGCAAAACAAGCAGAAGGAAATATGTACTCATGCCTCAGCTGTTCCAGTTTGCCGAGGGTGTACACAAGAGATGGCTGAACTGACCTAGGAGCTCACCGCCAAGTTCCTTTTTTCTCCTTCCGATGCTCTTCCTTCCCCCTCCCCACACACTTCTTCCTCCCTCACCTTCACCCCAGCTGCAAGGAGCTTTAGCCCATGTCTTCCTCTCTCAAGAGCTCTCTCCCAGCCACCAAAATGGGAGAAGGCTGGATTTGGGGGGTGGGTTAGTGAATGCAGCTGCTGTAGGGCAAAGGACCAGCGGGTGCCATACACAGCACAAGGGAGGAAGATGCAGAAAGTATCCCTCCAGCTCAGCAGAAGTGAGATACTCCCTCACCACGCTCCCGGAGCCCGCGGCTGCAGCCGCCCCCGCCCCAGGGGCCGTGCCCGGNGAGCCCGAGAGCCGCGGCCGGGCCCAGCAGCCGCCTCTCCGCACCTCCCCGGCCCGCGAAGGAGCCCGGCCCGCAGCGCCCTCCCCGCCCAACCAACCCACATCGCCAGGCTGGAAAGGCTGCTCTAAAATCGGGAAAAAAGCCCCAGACGGCCCTGGGGTTCCCCTCGCAGTCCTTCCTGTCAATGTCACCACAGCTGCCGTTCAAAGCAGAGCCCAGGTCACCAAATGCTAACAGCAAATCTACGTAAATCAGAGCTGGACCTCCACGCCAGACTGACTCAAGTTCAGGTAAAAAGTCACAATTGCAGCCGTTCAAATAAGGAATTTTTCACTACGATGGTGGTGAAATGCTGGAACGGGTTGCCCATAGAGCTGGCAGCTGCCCCGACCCTGTGTCAGACTGGATGGGGCTCTGAGCAACCTGATGAAATTCAAGATATCCCTGCTCACTGCAGGGACATTGGACTAGATGGCCTCTAAATGTCCCTTCCAACCCAAATTTTATGGTTCTATGAAATGGCACCAATTAAAATAGTCTGCTCTCAACTGATGAGAGGACAGACAGACATTTGCATTCTCTTGAACTCACTGCAATATTTAAACACGTTTTCAAAAGGGTTACGCTATACCTGAGCCAGGCCTGGAGCAATGCCTAGGATGAACCACACTGTTCATTTGAGGGCTTCTTGTGAGGGAGTTATGGGAAACACCAGATTCACTGCTAGACCCATGCTCCTCACCTAGTGTCCTCTCCTGGGGCCAGTGGCAGTGGCAGAGCTGGCTGAAGCAGGAGCAGACTGAAGGGACTCAAGTGCTGGCCATGAGCAGATGGCACACCTGGCACTGCAGGACTGGAGTTGCAGCAGCTGATCAGTTTGATGTCGGGAGCTGTCAAAAGCTTCCCCTCCTCTAAAATTCTTATGAATAACAGGAGAAAGGCTTGACCCTTCCACAAGAGTACTGCTGTTAAGAAGTAAGACAACAACCCTGCCATTCTGCCCAGCCTCCTCCTTCACAGTGCCCATGACAGGGGAAGGCAAACAGAATGGCTACAATAATGCCCAGCACAACTGGATGGTTCCTTGCAGCTGCATCCTGATGTGCAGGGAGATGCACACACCTTGTTGCATGGACAGCACAGCCATGGGCCAAACTGACAGTCATCAAAGCTATGTCAGGGCATGAGTCCCATTTCAGGATCTCTGACTTCAACTATTGACGTCACTGTACCTGTCTCCTTTATGACAGAAGAGCATTGGAGGAGGAAATGCTGCTTTAGAGAAAAAAGTGATTTTAATTCCTGGGAAGGGCTATCATATCCCTTCTATGCCACTTACAAAGACTACAGATGCACTAAAATACCATCAAAATAGGTTTGCCATGCATGGATACAACCCTGTTCCTAGGTTTCAGTAAAGAAGCATGCACCAGCCAGTACATTTCAAATCTTCTTCAAGTGCTTTATTGCTTTAACAAGGCCTCTCTGTTATCCTCCTCTGGCAGGACAACGACTCTCAGGCTTTTCCAGTAATAAATAGAGTATTTTCAAAATAATCTAGGTCGACCCTTCTGTATCTTTAACGCACAACATTTCCAAAATAAGATCTGTTTTTCTCTGCAGACACATCATAAAACATAAGGCATTTTAATAATCCTCCAAATGGCAGAGGCCATGGTCATTTGAATTCTCTTTCGTGAGCACCACTCTTTTCATTTCTCTTCATGCAATTTCAACTTCTTGATTATGGCACCTCTTTTCACACTGCCAAGGTAATTTCTAATTTATCTCCTGTATCCCTAAAGGCTCCTCCAAGTCAAGGATGTTCACAAACTTCGTAAGCCAACTTTCAGCTGAGCATCTGAGTCACTGATCAAGTTATTAAATGCAAGTGGTAAAGGAGAGAATTCCTGCAAGCTGCGATCAGGCAGGTTCTGTTTAGGGGGGTCCTGTTGGTGGCTCTGTGTCAAAACATCAATTCCTGTCCAAATGCTTCTTTTCATGCTGCACACCTCCCTTCCAAAACCAAGCACTGAGTCCAAGCTAATATGCCCTGCAAGGGGATGATGAAGGAACAGCAGGAGGTATCAGCAGCACTTATGTGAATGGTCCACAACAACAAGAATGATATAAGTGGACGAGTGGATACACAGAAGAGAATGTGCAAGGCTTGTGCTCCAACAAAGTCAATCACTGTTACTCGAATTCTAAAGTCTCTTTCTCGTTTGCTTATGAAATTTTGTGCAAGACAGCATCTGCAGATATAACTCATTTATTTCCTCCTTTCTGTTTATAGGGCATGCTCCTCTGCCAGACCTGGAAAATTGGCTGCTTTGAAACTATCTGTTCTTAGAAATCCATGTGGCTCTTTTAATGCTGTATTATTCAGTAAGTGCTTATATGTTGACTGTTAGTTGCACTCATGACTTGCTAGGGTTCAAAGTTAAGCTGACTGAGCTTTAATTCTCCAGCAGCCTATTTTTGCCACCATTTTCAAATATAAATACTGTGGTCAATCTTCTGGGTGTCTTCTGGGGCTTCTTACATAAGCTCTGAAAAAGCATCCCTAATAGGCCTAACAGCAGTCTCTGAATCATCCAGTACTACTGCTGGCACAGTGTGCACAGCATAAAGCCAAATATTAGAGAAATTGTATCACACTATGTTTGACATTAATGTTAGGAAAAGCATTCTTCCTCACCATTACTAATGTATATTATTATCTTTAAGGATTAAACAGGAACAGTGGCAGCCAAGGGAAAATAAACAACATGAAACCAGGAAGGTTATGCCTGTGGAATAGTACAAAAGGACCAAAAAGCCAAATCTCTTGCAAGAAACTCTTTAAACATTTCAGCCTGGATCTGTCTCCATTCAGCTCCAGGGTTTCATTAATGTTCTCCCTTTTCCCTGGGGTTATGTGAAAGAGGAAATGAGATAACACCCAATCCGTCCTTACAACAGCACTGCAGCCCTTTGAACAGCACTCAGCAGTCACACTGACTAACACCATCGGTAGCTGCTTTCCTCCCAAATTCGCTGGCAGGGGCCCAGGGATCTCCCCTCCCAGGCATGCTGCCACCAACCCGAGGCCAGCTGGCCGCCGCCGGCCACACTGCTTCCCTTCTGTCGCACCTCCCTTCTGCTACTCACTGTTTCACCCATCAGGATTCGGGAATATAAATGACTCCTTTCCCCCTCTCCTCCCAATGATACCAAGTAACTTGTGCTTGCCATTGTCTCACCAGGGCATTGCAAGGGCTTGACCCACTCCCCAGCCTTCACAAAATGCAGGCAGTGGCTTGGCTTGTGAAGGAGGCCCTGCATCCACAGCACTAGCAGACATTAACTTTGTCCTTGAATCTCAGAGCCAACTCAGGATTCTCTGTATGAAGGATCAGTCAAGGTAATGTCTGTCTGGACTTGCCCACCTGGCCAGGGCTGGACCACAGGGCGAAGAAAGAGCTGGGGCATAAATGCCTGCCCCAACCTGAGTGAAAATGGACTGCAAAGACTGGATTTCATTCAAGCGTGGTTTGTTCAATGCTCAGACCAAGAAGTTGCACAGAATTATGTTATCTGTGGCAATCCTCCATGCAGCTATGAACTTCTGGATTACTGATCAATTGTAGCACTAAAAAAAATTCAAAAAGAAGCTTTACATTTAAGAACATGATTAGAGGAATAAATGTAGGCATCAGCAGAGGGAAAAACAAGTTACTACATACCAGACCAGTGAAGATGAGCTCAGTGAAACAACTTAATTATTTGGAGGGGAAAATACAGTGAGTCACCTTTTAAAATTTCAAGTGCTCTCAGTACAATCTCTCACAAGACTCCAAAGTACTTTATAGACTCAGAAAGAGTCTGTGGGCTCTCCAATTCAAAAACCCCACCTATGAATAAGTGTTTTGATTATTGGACTTCCTCACATTATTAGCTGGGTCCCAGTTTGAAGAAATGTGTGTTCCAACATGAAACCACCTTCAAGTTTTTTATTACATACTGGTTGGTCTGTTTGCATATTTCTCAAGAAACAGATATTATTACCACATATGTGTGGCACTAACAACTTCCATGTTCACCATTCGCCCTCCTGCCTCACCCACTATGCTGCTCGCCTGTCCTACACTTCTCCCACCCCAGTTTGGGAGATAGAGAAAATGAACAGTGTAAAGACTTGTATAAGAATTAATCTACTCCAAGCAGAAGAATTTTATAAGCAACCAGAAATGTATGCATAATTTCTTTCTGAAGGTCATAATAGCCTGAAGTACTTTTATTCCGACAGCCCTTCCTAGTCCACATGTCTGTCTCGTCTATCACTGCAGTAAACCTCAAGAACTACTCCACCCCTTTAGGTCAAGAGCAGTGAGGTCATGGATCTGCAGAAATCACCCTTGTGATATCATCCAGTTCCCCTTCTGCCACCCAGAGGGATTGCCAGTTCCTGCACACCCTCCCCTCCTTGGTCACCACTCTCCTCCTCCCTCTCAAGTGGCTTATCCAGGGACTTTCCGTATGGGTGCTTTTTCAGCAGCACAGTAGGGAAGTGCAGCATTGTGTGCAGCAACACATAGGCCCAAGTGTGTGCTCCCTGTTGTAAGGAGCAACTATATATCATTCAGAAGATAAAACCAAAACAACTTATCTGCAATTATTCACCATAAAAATCTTGTCTTTGACCTAATAAACACAAACTCTGGCGTAACTACTACCAGCAACTGTGAAGAATGCCAGTTTGTAGGAAGTCAATGCACATATTGTACATATTTTAAAGCTCTTGCTATTAATTCTGCTTGATGTGACAGTAGCTATGCAATAACCTTCCAAGTTGACACCAGCATCTTATTCTTTTTTTTTTTCCCCTGAAAAGTATGGACACTTTACAGCAAAGCAGGAAAGTCTTATCTGCAAGATAAACTTAGGTACTACTCCATTCTGCTCACTGTACAGAACCAATCATAAGGGGGAAACAAGAATAATTTTATTACAAATCACATTCAATCACCCTACTGCTTAGTACTGAAAAATAAGTTATAACTAATTAATTTAACCTCAACACTTTTTTTGCTTGCAATTCCACCTGTGGAATATTAGACATGCTGTAATTTCAGAACTGTATTCCTCTTGGCAGCTTCACCTGATTTTGCTTACTTTAGGTAGGAAGAAAGGGGTGTCAAGGCAGTCTGTCATTCCTCAGATGACTACCTGCTTTACCTATCAGTCCTCCACTGGCTACTTCCCTTTGCTATGTACAGATCTGACTCTAAAGCATCTCATGGTCCTCACACTATTTGTCCTCAAGCACTCCTGTAAGACAAGGTGGTGTGGAACTCAGCTTGCAGCTCTGGAGCTGGGACAGAGGCGACATCACTTATCAAAGATTCAGGAGCAGGAGACAGTGCAGCACAGGGGACCAAATCCTGCCCTGGACTTGCATCCTTGCCTCAGACCACATGAAACCTGGAGATACACTCCAGCAGAAACGCTGCTTAGTTAAAAATGAAGAGAAAAGAAAGTGAGCAGTTTAACTTGAGCAAAAGGGAAGGATTTCAGGGCTCTCAAGCAAAGCCCTCATTAGCAGCACAGTCACACCTCAGCTTTGGATTTGCAGCCTGTTCGCTGGCTGGGCTGAGGGTCTCTGGCATTTAAGAGCCAGGTCTGAAAGTGCTGGCTGGGGACACAGCTAGACAGGGTATGTCCATCTGTCTGTCTGTCCCACTCCTTTTCCTACTTCTTTTCCTGAGTTTTTTACACTAGCAGTCAGAAGAGGGGGAATCACTTCCCTTGCACCAGCGGCACACTTGGGTGCTCCTGTGGTGGCCATTAGGATGAATTCATGTTCACAACTCCATGTGGAGTGACATTGTGGATTCACCTGAAGATTGTTCATCTGTCATGGGGAGAAAGATCATGCTCCTGCAGGCCACCAGAGGCCATCCTCCAAAGCACCTTGGCAGGCTCTTGCATTTTTATTTTTGGAGAGGGCAGGCAAGCATTTGTCTAAGAGAAAAGGAGTGGCAGGACAGAAGGAATCCAGGCCCGGAGGCACAGTGGGGTGGATCAGTGGGAACACCACTCAAATCACCTCATCTCCACATTTGCTGCACCCTGCCAGACCAGACAATTATGGCACCACACTTGCTACCCCTTGGCCTCTGTCACCCCACTGGCTGGCAGTGCCCCTTTCCTTCCCTTAACCATCCTCAGTAAATGGAGCATCAGAAACAGGCATTTCACTTTAGGAGAAGAAAACAGCTCTTTTGCCTGCACTGGGAAACCAGCCAGCTCCCATTCAAATGAAAGGGAAGGGATCACGTGGATACATTTCAATTAATTGCACTGGCGAGGCAGGCTGCAAACAGGCTTCCCTTTCAGCCAGACCCCTGCATTTATGTCTTCTGTTGGGGAGGTGGTGGTGTATTCAGCCAAATTACCTGGGGGATTCATCTCATTACACAGTGTCTGAAAGCTGGGAGGAGGCTGTATTTGCAGAGGGATGAATTTAGCAGGGCCATAATCTGGTGGCAAATAAGGGGAAAAAAAGAAAACTGATTTTCCATCTGCTAGAGCTGTGGTCTCCAAATTATTTTGATTGCATACTTCTATCACCAAAAAAAATTTAAGCTCATATCCCCAATACATGTTAATTTATTTTCTTATAAATTATATGCAGGCAGTTCCAACATCACACAAGGAGACTGCAGGGGTTGAAGAGCTGGTTATAGCAACTGTCATGTGCTCACTGCTATTGGCCCATCTCACAGGCTTTTATTCCAGCACCACCATCAAATACTCCAGGGCAACTTTCAGGTAGCATCAGTCTCGGGAAGGAAAAAGAAAACAAAATGAAATATAAACAGAAGAAAAACAGCACAAGGCTTCTTGGGAGCAAGAGTGTGTGGTATTTCTCAAGAAATTTTTTTGTGTAAAAGTAATTTTTAAAGCCTCTGTGGACACACACCCTTCATGAAAGAACATGTGGAAGGAGCATTCACAGAGATTTTAAAGGCAACCTAAATATGGGTCACATATGTGTTATGCATATAAACAACGATGTTCAGATAAATAATTACTATCATGGGTTACCCTTAACAACCAGACAGAGGTCTGAAGTCAGTACTAACCTGCAGTGGGTTTTTGGCATGTCATTTGTGCTTCCTCTGACAACAGGCATTCCCATTTCAATTTCTATTTACTTCTAACTGCTATAAAAATAGCAAGTCATCAAGTAATGAAGTGCATCAAATACTCAGCATATAAATAAGTAAAAAGATCAACAACATCAAGTGTGAGGTAAAGTATAGGTCATTTTCATCTGTGTGGAAAATAGGGAAAACTTAGAAGAACAAGAGCAGTAATAGAACCAGTATTACAATTATATATTTATTTTTTTCCCTTAATTAATTCCCTGATGTAAGTTACATGCTTATAGCAATGACAGCAATAGATAAAGAAAATATAAGTCTTAGACAGACATGTGCTTTAACCTGGAACTTCCACCAACACTCAACACTAATGAACTGATTTGAAAATAGTGCTGCCATACAGCTCAAAACCCCTTGATGCACTTTCAGAATAACCCTCACCACCCTAATTTGAGCATAAGACTCAGCAGAAGAAATGGAAATCCCCAGATGTTGTGTCTGACAAAAAATAAAAGTAAAAGTAAAAGAATATCTACAAAAAGTAGATATTCCAAAAGAATGCAAAATTTACTTTCCTGCTTTCTAAGTAATACAGATCTGCAAGGATGCCAAGCTATTCTGAACACAGCCCATAACAGAATTCATTCAGGACAGCAAAAAAGTGCCAGCCTAAACCATCTTTATTTTACTATTCTTTTTAGATCATGGTAATGCCAGTAACATACAATTACTAGTCTTGATGCATTAAGAGAGTACCAAATTAAATTTTAAGAAGGTTGCTTGTCTATCAGACTCCTGCTTTGGTAGCTCCCATCTGCTACGGAAAAACAAGGCATCAGTCCAACATAAAGAATAAGCCTGAGGGGGGAAAAAAAAGTCTTTGAATATTGCTCAAAAAAATTCAGTAGCTCTTTTGACAGAAAGAAAAGGAGGAAGAAAAGCATTTTCATCTGAATGCACATATGGAAAAACAATTTGGGTTCCTTCAGATTTGGGGGGGGGAAAAATGCAGAGGAAGTTTTAATTAAAAAAAAAAAAAACCAAAACAGCTCAAGACAACCACACTCAGCAGACAGGAGCTCAGCCATAGGAGTCCAGCTCCTCACATTCCCACAGCATCTCCTGCATGCTCTGCTCGCTGCCTCACCCTGGAGACCATCCCCTCACTGCCATGCTGTGAAATGTGAGCAGGGACAATCAGGAGCAAAGCAGAAGTTTTTTGTCATTTTTAGTTCCCCCATGACTGTGAACATGCAACTCAGGAAGAGACAGCCAGATTGGGGCCAAAGAAACCCACTAATTAATGCTGGTGTCTGTGACAACTAGAGATTTAAAACACAAGAATTTCCACCTCAACATGAGAAAGAACCTCTTTACATTGAGGTGGCAGAGCAGTGGAACAGGCTGCCCAAGGAGGTTGTGGAATCTCCCTCTCAGGAGACATTCAAAACCCACTCGGACACATTCCTGTGTCACCTGCTCTTGCTGACCCTGCCTTGGTAGGGGGTTTGGACAAAATGATCTCCAGAGGTCCCTTCCAACCTTAATTTCATGATTCTGTGATTATGGGACACAATTATTACTAATTTTTGAGCTTCAAAATAAGGGGAGGGGCAGCTACAAGAATGTGAAAAGACACTACTCACACTGACTACTTAAAATGAAACAAAAAGAGAAAACTACCAGCATCAACAACAAAGGGTGAAAATAATAATTCAGTAAAAGATGTGATGTCAGGCATGTACTCTAATTTCAAATCTTATATTTCAGGCTGGGCCTCTGGCTGCTGTTTTGTGCCACTTCAAGTTACTTAAAACTTCTTGCAGTCATTGCAGATAAAGCAGTTCAGATGGGATTTGCAGGGAATCTTCTACCCACAGCAGGAAGTGGAGACAAAAGCAGCAATAGGCAGAGACAGTTTGGGTAGAAAAAGCTGATGCAGTAAGAGAGGACTTCAGATGATGGTGGGAAGGAGGGGAAGGCAATTACCATAACTGGTATTTTGGAAGCCACAGCCCATAATGGGAAACAATGAAGTTTCATCTGTAAAGTTCAACACGCCACCAAGTCCCAATATGTTCCAGATTTATTAGTGGTTAAGAGTAGATGGTTTTAAAAAGCACAGGAATTCCAGTAAATGAATTCAAGACAGTAATAAATCCAGAGAAGATGACATACACCAGTATTATATGAAACACAGTATGTGAAATGAAAGTGAGACTCAGGGGAGCACCTTTAAAAAAATGGTTTGAACTTCTGCTGACATGAATGAGAACAAATTCAGATGCTCAGTGGTTCCCAAAATAGGACTTGTAACCCAGTGCCTTCTCTTCCTGGGTTCATTACAGAAAAACAGCTTTTTAATTATCCAGATTTAAATAGTCCTGAACTATTCTGTACCTAAAACTTGAAATTAAATCAGATTTCCTCAAAAAAATGCTCAAAGTGGCCCAAAAATCCTTTTAATTCTGCTTTTTCTGACTTCCAGCCTACAAATGTCGAAAGACATTAAAAATAAAAATTAAATCAGCCCTCACCAGTGCCAGGAATCATGGAACAGCAACTATATACTGGAAGACACAAAAGGGAAGAAAGAGAAATGAAGATAAAGTTTCCTTGTTAGAACAGCCACAGGATTTCTCACTGAATTCCTTTCACCTAGGGAGATCTTAATAAATATGTTATTTGTATGTGGATAAAGTACAATAGAAATGCATGGTTTTATTAACTTTTAAGGAATTGAGATAGGCCAACCAAATGGCACATACCTACCCAAAGGGAGGGATGAATGTTACGGGCAGGACTGTGCTGTGCTGCAATCACCTTCTGGACAGGAGCTGGAGGAGAATACCCTGCTTTTGGGCTCAGAGCAACAGCCTCTACTCAGGGAGGAGGCTGCTTTATCTTCAAGCCAATCATTAATGTATGCTTCGACTGCTCAAAGGAACATTCCCAAACACAGAATAATCAGTCCAATCAACCTGGAAGTCAGAGTATAAGAACAAAGGATTCGTAAACCAGATACCACTGAGGAACAACAGGGGCTGTTCTTCCCTCATAAGGTAGGAGATGAAATTCCAGTTCAAGAGTACCTCATTGCTGATGTTCTTAAGAGCAACATGTTTGGGAAAGCAAAGGCTTCCTTTGTTTTGTTTGCTGGTTGTATGTTTGCTTTTAAGCTTTCTTTTTCCCAAACAAACAACAACATCTGTATACCATCCCTGGCTTGCTCTCTGACCTTCAACAAGTTGCCATCTCCTTGAAATCACAGTTCAGAGACACAGTTTACACACAGCCTGTTTCACAGCTTCTTGGGTGGGTTCAAACATGCTGCAGCAGGATGATGCTGAGTACCAGTCCACTAGAAACTTTCCTACCCTGACCAGATATTTTTAAAAAATTATGGCAGGTAATCTGTCCTGCTATTAAACGTACCACCATGAAGTTACCTTTAGTCTTCCAACAGCTGGCATAAATTCTGTGCTGTATGCTCTGCCTAATTAAACACAGATATCATTTGTGCCTGTGTCTGACCATGTTTGTCCCACCAAGTGGCATCATACAGAAGTGTAAGCCCAGCCCTAAGCTGCACTTAAACTTACCAGTGTGCCCCTGAAAACTACCAACATTTTTATCTTTCAGAAAGTGGGATAGGAAGCAGAGTTCCTTATAGCCCAAATGAAATCTGCCAGTCCTGTTAACTGGAATAAAACATATCTAAAAATGCTAGCTCCTTCTAAAAACCCCATTGCAGCAGTTATCCTTCTCATTATACTGGCTTTTAGCAATCATTGTAATTAAAGCACTCCCTCTCCAACCCCCTCAACTTTTGGGGTGCTACAGCGGGAATGCTACAGTGTGAAAGCAAAAGTAGTCCAATGATCTGTTTAATATTACATTTACTTGATACTGCAAGGACAGCAAATCTGTTCTAACATTGCCTTGCAACCATCCTCTTCAGAAACATTTATAAGGGGGATAATAATAGGTAGCTCTGAGCAGCCCAACTAAGTGCTCAGCACTCAGCAGAAATCACCAACGTAAATTAATTAGAAATGGAAAAAGAAAAATACAATACTCACAGAGACTATGATTTCAGCAACTTAATGGATAAATCATTACAGTTGTCCAAAATGAAATCTAGTTCATAGGGAAGAGGGGGATGATACCAAATTAACAGAAATACTGTTTTTACCATTAAACCCCAATGCACTGTGCTGTGTCACTGAAAAATACTTGCATAATACCGTCTAAGGCAAGAAACATTGAGCAAGTGGCATAAATTCCCTGAAACCACCTTAGAAACTTAAGTGACTTAGATATTATGTTATATTCACCTTCCTTCTTTAACATCTTCAGTACTGAACTGCCTGGCTACAAGTGGTTCAGAGCCCCACAGCTTGTGGGATGCATCATAAGTTATTAAAATCCTCTTGACCAAGCTGATGTAGAAATGTCAACTCCCTGCTGCTCTTTTATTCATGTGTATCATTCACTAACCACTGTTACAAGACACAGCACTTCTCCCTTGCTCTCTTTTTCTTCTTGAATGGGTGTTCTTGTTTTGCCAAAATTTTAGTAGTGCAGAACACCATCAGCCTTGGAGCGGACTCATGTGTCCTCAAGAGATCCCCTGACCTTGCCTCTGCCAGAGACAGAGCCTGGCTCTCAGGCAGGCCACCAGGAGCCCAACAATCCACAGTTCCACAGACACCAACCCCACTCCAACCCTTACCCACTTGCAGCAGCAACTCCACTGCCAATCCAGAGCTCAGCTCCCTTTCATGAACACAACTCACTTGCTGTAAAATTCACACCTCAGAGGGGTGTGACTAAGGACTCACAAATCCCTCCGTGAATGGGAACTTCCTCCTTGCTTACCCATCCACAACCACTTTGTCTGCACCAAAGAACAACATGCAGGCCACCACTAAGTAGCTACCTGGCTAAAAATGTAAATTAAATTATACCAGTTAGCAGTACACTGGGTTAATACACAACTTCTTAACACTCCACTGCATAAGACTGAAACCAAACTAACATTTGGGCTCTGACCCTATGAGCAAGCAGACCTGTGGTGACGGTGACTCACTCTGCTTTTCTGGTTTTTGTTTTCTTTCACGCATTTACATTTGCATGGCCATTTGCCAAACTATGTAAACCCAACTGCAGCAAAAAAAGGCATCACAGAGATCTGCTGAAAAACACTGTAAGTAAAACTATAGGGTCATATATATACATACATATATATATATAAAATAATGATAATTTTTAAATTAAATTCAGGTCATTTGTATAAAAAAAAAGCTGAAACAGCCTTAGTTAGTATTTATAAAAACAAGATATAAAGTATACAAAATATACTTTGCTAAGTATCAAATCCAGTGTATGACAACTTCACCTGAAGGCATTTATCTATAGGCACAGGGATGTGACACTGGCCAATCATGCTGGACCCATCTGTCTAACAACCAGCTGCTCTTCTTTAAATATGAGAAATCAGAGATTAGGAAAATACCCTCCTGTTATGAGGCTGACCTTACTGCACCATCCATACAGAACAGTGTATAATGATAACTAATAATAATTCAGAACAGTTATGGTTTTGTCCCTATACCTCAGACAAAGCAGCAAGGTTTCAAAGCTGACAGAACTAGTTTCCATGTATTAGCAGGTATTTTGTCTTATTTGGCCATTGATGTTCCACTTACGGACACTTAAGGCTAAATCAAGCCCCATTAAAGAGTGCAGTGGAATTTCAATTGGTTTTGAGGAAAATGGTTAAGACTTTAACTTTATTAGTTTTTAACACACTAACCTCTAGAATTTGCATGATATCAGAAACATTAAACAGTGAGAGGTCAAACATATGGTTGTTTCTTTGTCCCTAACAACATGCTGAAGATAATCAAACTGGTGCAGAATTCTCCATTTATATGCATACAGTCTTGAGGAATTGTCATAAAGCTTCATTAATCTATTTATATTGAAGTTAATAACACACCCCTGCAGATTTGAAAGGAACTTGATTGTGAGTTAGGGGTCATGCAGGCAGTAACTGCAGAGAGCTCTAGTGAAGCAAGCAGTAGCACTCTGGTCAGCTAGCTAGAACTGAGCTCAATTTGGCTTTTCATAACTACTGAATAAGCCAACAATCCCTGACTTCAGCAGTTTCCTCTCTTCTCCCCCCGTACATAGGTTATGAGTGCAATTGGTTCACAGCACAGCATCGTTGCTCTGTGATGAAGAGAAAGCCACTGTTGCAGTGCACGTTGATGAAGCACTGCAGATGTGTGTCCTCTGTAAAAGCACACATTCTTTAGCACAGAAAATGTGTTATTTACAGAAGCAAAGAAACAGAATACACCTGAGCTACCCAGAAATCAAACATTGTAGTATGCCGCAATAAGGTAATAAAAAAATGATAAGGTACATAAGAAAAAAACTGTTCTGGTGCTGAGAAAAGACAGGAGAGGCAGAATTACCACCTGGTGAGGTGGCCAGGAGGGCTCCCACATCCATGTTACTGTGCAGGCTGCCAGCTATTGCCTTGTGTTTGGATGCTGCCCAACGCTGCTACTTGTTTCCCTCAACTCCTTTGTTACCTATGTGGAGCAAACTGCAAGTCAACGCACGAAGCCCATGAGGATAGACATGGCAGGAAGGTCTGTCACCTTTACCCCCCATCGAGCAACCATTTGGGACTCTTCCCCTGGCTGAGCTGTGCCATGCCACACCATCAGCTTCTCCTCTGGTACACAGCATCCTAACGAGGGGCAGGTGCAACTTCCCAGCATCCAGGACAAAAATGTCAAATGACCATTTGTGGAGGCAACAGGCAGAACCAAAGCATCCCTTGACACAGTGCTTTCAGTGCCACACCATCATCTGCTGAAGTTTTAAAATCTTAATTCCTGATGATGCATTTCTTGCCTTGGAAGAAAGGCTTCAGACAGGGCACCCTGTGTTTGTTTATACGCCTGACCAGGCAGTTGCTAATAATAACCTGGAGACAACACCCTATTGCAACACCTGCTTGTACACAATGAACAGCGTTAAGGAAAAAAATTTATGGCAGAATCACTCAAAAAAAAAAAAAAGTCTGTATTTTCTCCTGCCACTATTCTTACCTACCTGTGTGGTTGATTTAAATATATATGCGCCAGATAGATATATGTTACAAAAAGGCTTATAAAGAGAATACAGAACACAGATGCACTCAACCCTCATGTAAGCCACGAACTGTGCAGGTGAGCCCAGGTCCTGCTAACTGAGGACATGTGTTTTACACTTGAGTTCTTGGCTTCAAGGAAATTAAAATTTAAACTGATAACTTGACCTGAGTGAACTCAGGAATTTAACTTAAGGGCTCTGCATGAGCACGACTCTATTATCTTCAGACTAAATAAATTAATTTGATTATTTTTACTTAGATACATTTCACTGTCTATCAATGTCTAAAAAGCAAGTATGTCCTTTTTAAACATTTTTAATGTTCACTTTAAGATAACAATACTTGAAACAAATATGATCTCCTTGTCCTCCCTGACTTCTCTTAATATCATAAGGAAAAAAGCATAGGAAAAAGTTTTCAGTAAATGCAATTCTGTTAATGCCCTTGCGACACTTCCACTTGACCACCAATTCAGCACCAAAACATGAAATATTGGATACTGACAGCACCAACGTTTTTGCCTTATTAAACTTTAAATCAACATGAACTTTATACCACGAGATCTCTGTAGTACAAAGAAAAGTGGTTTTTAAACTATGATTTTCTTTACAGTTAATTCAGGTAGACCCTGCCTTTCTTGCATTTCCAAGACCAGCTCCAAGAACATTACTATTTAAACCATGAATGCAGAGCTGATATATTATTCTTTCCAAGTTAGAAAAACCTTTTGACTTGGAACTAAGGCCCTTCTCATTTTGCATTTGCTTTCATGACAAAGGATTAATGATGAAAGGTTAAAAAATCTGGACTCAGCACCTTTTCGCTATATTCTCCTCCCACAGTGGCAGGGACAACTAGCAAATACCTGGCAACACAAACCAAAGAAGGAACATTACTCAATATAAAAGAGAAAAATCCTCTGCTTGACATCCCATCCCATCCCTTCGCCTCTGTGAACTCTGGTGCTTGTTTTTGTAAACACATGGAAGTAACACTGCTGCACATTTTTAACTGTGTGCTATTAGACTTAACAAAGAATCCATTATTGAAATCAAGCCACTACACAGCTAAACATTACCAAAATCCATCAGGTAAAAATTATTAGACCACTGTTACCTCAGATGACACAAAATACTCATTATGTAATCCTGCCATCATTGGGAATCTGTCCTGCCTGAAACTGCCCTGAAAAGACATCAGTATCACACAATCATATTAAACTTCTTGAATGTCTCTTTCAAGTACAAGTTGACAAAGCTATTCATAAATTAATAAATAGCCCAAGGTGAGCAGAAGGATTTCTCATAAAACTTGAGCAGTAATGCAATATTACTGTTCCTGGATCCTTTGCCATTTTATCATGAGCTAGTAATTCTCCCAAGGGTGATGTCAAGGATCCTCTTAACTGTACTCTTTGCCTGTCTTTGCATGGTAATGATAAAAATATTGATTTTCACATTTGTGACTCAGATGCAATTTGACACAAGAAGTCCAAATTATTTCTCCCTTGCAGTGCATCAGCAATCATAAGCACAGAGAGCTTCACTCACATCAAAATGAAGCAGCCTTGTTAATACATGACACTGAAAACAGTGCTTCATTTGTTCTGTACTTTTCAAAATGAAGGTCTGGTCCAGTAGCAGCAGATTTTAATGAAAGCTGTGGAGGGGATAATAGAACGGTTTGGGTTGGAAGAGAGGTCTGCCTTGGGCAAGGACATTGTCACCTTGATCGGATGGGTCTGAAGAGCAGCAGCTGCAGGGTGAGATTTGCCTTGGGTATGAGCTGACAGCAAGGAGCATCCCACCTTTCCTTGAGCACCCTGACACATCAAACACCCTACCACCCCTGAAAATCCTCAAATCCTCTCCAGGTCCTGCTGGACCAAAGTTTGATAATTCCTATCCTGCATGTGACAATAAGGAAAATGTGGCTTTTAGTTTTAAACAAAGTTTGGAAATTTTGACCTTTAGGCTTACACCATGCATAGCCACCAGCAATATTCCAGCCCTCCTCCCTCACTTCATCTGACTGCAAAGCTATGGCACAACTCATCTCTCCACCACCCAAAGCTAAACCCCACATGGTGACCAGACAGCCTTGTGCCAGTGCCTGAAGACATCCAGCTTCCAGCATGGCATTAAGTGAGGCTGTACAAAGCCGTTTCAGAAGGGACATCACATGAGCAGGATGCCCATGGAGAAGGGGAGCCCTTTCACTTTGAAAAGAGAGAAATTGTAACTGTGAGAGAATTCAACAGAGGGGGATTCATCCCAGGGCTTTGAGCCCTTCAGTTCCCACTCCCCCCACCCCAGACTGTCCTGGCTCTGTGAGTTTCTTGTATTTCTTTTTTTTTAATGTGAACCTGAAACAGTTCTTCAGTGTTTGAATGAGCAGGAGATCAGCCAAAAGAATAAGACCCACTGGCCTTTAGATTATTTCAAACAATTGAAAATAAACTGCTATTCTCTTATATAATTAGAGAAATCACACTTCTTTGATGTACAATAGCAAATGAGCTCACTAAAGAGGCAAAAGGAGGTAGATTTTTTTTTCTGGGAGACAAGTACTTTTCTAAATAACACCTACCCTGAGGACCACATTCATATAACTATTTCAACAAACAAGACTTTTGAAAGTCCGCTATAATCCACTAACAAGAAAAGATCAAAGAAACTAACAGGAAGGCCAGGATGCAATCAAAATATTTGATCAGTGAGTGGTTTTGTATCCAAGCCATAAACTCAAGGGCATTTCACTGGAAGCTGTGGGAGGAGAAGCTGCTGTGAACACCTGGAGATTATGTGGTCATGGCAGATGGAGCCCCTTAGGGGAATCCTCACACCCCACTGCCATCCCTGCTTCACTCCCTGCACAGGACACCACCAGTGCCCACCATCCCCAGCTTCCCATCATTTTCAGTGCGGCTATGTTAAACAACCAAGGGTGGAAATTTTACTTGTTCTCCTAAATCCCACCACCTCCCCCGCTGAAGTTAAATATTTGGCCTTTGGTTAAACTAAATGGATTTTTGTTTTTCCTTTCAGAGCGGTCTCACGATCTCCGTGTGACCCCGGTGGGAGGACAGAGGGAGGCAGGGAGACCCCACCGTGCACTCAGAGCCCTGCCAGAGCCCTGTGAGTGTCAGCCCACTCAGTAGCAGAGATGGGTGTAATAAGCTTTTAAATACTTCCTTTCCCATTTTTTTTAAAGAAAAAGAACAAGGGAAAAGCTACTGGTATTTTCTGATTTTCCTCCTCACGCTTTTTTTTTAATTCATACTTAGCAAACATTAAACAACTATATGTTTGGATGCAACTCAAAGTAAACAACAGCTTTGATAGTTTAATTTTTGAAAAAAAAAACCAGCAAATTCTCACTTTCTTGAAAAGCTTTACTTTTACTTATTTGTATATTCCCTAGGTTATCAGCACGTTTCCCTTTGCTTTTCTGAGAGCAGTATACATGTCCTTGTAACCAGAGAAGTATGGGAAATTCTGGAAAAATCCAACTGTGTATAAACACTTAAAGCTCAGACACTAATACAAAACAAGTACCTCTTTGAAACAAACATCTCCAGATGTTGTAACATATTTTTATATATAGATAGATATATATATAAGATGTGACTCAGGCACGGAAAGCCAAAAGAATGTTCTCATTTCCTGAGACTGGCTAACAAAAAGGAAAAAAATGTGAACAAAGGAACAAAGATTCAAAACTCAGCTTTTGTTAACAGCAGCAGCTTTAAAATGCTCTACTTCAAATCCTTTTTCATATAATCAGAATATTGCCTTTCTCTTGTAACTGCATAGACTCACAAAAGGAAACACAGAAAGGAGAAAAAACGTTTTCTAGGTTGTTTAAAGTACGACAGAAATGTCTCATTAGAGAAGTGCCTGTCCTTGCTTCAGTTCCAGCGAAGCTCATCAACACCTCCCAACAAGCCCCTCTCCCACAGCCTGCCTGGTCTCCAGGGCACAGTGGTTGAGAAAAAGCCAGCAGCCACGTGTGCTGTGCTGCCCCACAGCTCAGTCTCTGCATGGCAGGACTCAGCCTGCAAGAGCTCACAGCATATCTTGCTCCATTTTTATGTCCGACTGTACAAGTGGGTACAAACAGCATCCCATTCCTCTGGGACCTGAAAGCAATGGGTGAAGAAAGACCATGGGCATCTCCAGATCGTGAAGTCTTGTCATATCAACGAATGTCAGGTAGATTTAAACAGGCATCAAGATGTGTCACTATTCTCTGTGCCCTTTCTAACTTTCTAACCATAAACTATGTTTAGAAACATAGGGGGGCAGGACACGAGTACTATGACAAAACCACTGCTGGGTGGCTTCCCTTCAGGCAGGGCAGTAGGAGGGGACAGCAAACTGCAGAGAGAACACACTCAAGTGCACTTCCTCCAACAGAAAGGAAAATTGCCCAGACAATCCTTCCACAACAACCTGCAGGCAGGTAGGCGATCCCTCTTCCAGTGCAACAAAGCATGGACTCCCAATCCTGACACAGCACCCAGGGCAGCCACAAGAAGCCTCCAGACCCAACCAGACCACCACCAAACACTGTTCCCTCCTTCTTTAAATCCCTAACACTTTCCACACTGCTCTCTGCACAAATCCACACTTCTGCCAAAATGGGTATTGCCACCTTTCCCAAGTTCTTTCCCATCACTGCCACCCACAAGATCAAGGAATCGATCCAGATTGAGACAAACTCCGTTTTAAATCTATGTATCTACCAATCTCCCTTACCATAGGTTTTCAGCTAGCTCAAGTCCCTGGTGCTGGCACGAGAAATGTTGGGGGACAGGAATGTGTGGCTACCCCAGGCTGGTGTAGCACAACCACATGCTTAATTAAAACATCTCTGTAATCATCACTGCCTGTGGGAAGAGCAGCTGCCCTGGCATGGCCCATAGATGGTCTGTGCTGAATCATAACGCTGGCCAGAGCTGGGTCTGGGAGACAGCCATTGCCAAGTGAATCTCAGCCCACTTACAGCAGACCCTAGCAAAAATAAGTTACTTAGCACAAATGTCAGTGTCCCTGCCATGAAACACCAGTCTGTCCTGCTACCAACACAGTTCAGAACAGCCTGGTGGTCATATGCAAAGCTCAGCAATACGTGCCTCTTTGCAAGCATTTCCTCACAAAAAACAGAGGGTTTTGCAAGCAGAGGCTGCTGTGCCAATTCAGCCCTGAATCCACAGGGGCTGCCTTCCCCCGGCAGTGCTGGTGGCACCTCCTGCTCCCCCGCCTGCCAAGCGTGTTTTTCATTCCCAAATCAGAGGTGGGGTGTGCCAGGAGACACCAAAAGAGGACACGGGGATGCTGTGGTTCTGCAAGGGAGGAGGCTGACAGCCAGTTTTGCCCCTGCCAGGCAGCACCCAGTCCCAGTGGGGATGGCCAGGCCCCCACAAAAGAGTCCTTGCAAGTATCAAGGTCCCTTTTTACCCTCTCAGGGTGGATTTGAAACTAATTCTCTGCGCGGTTCCCTCTCCCCACATCAATCCCACAGCTGCTGCACGTCAGTGTGGGGTCTGGACTGAAGCCACTTTGCCATGTTGTTTCTTCCCAAATGTTTGCTGGCATTACTGCACTGCTTTGCTATGGTCTTTCCCAGTGCCCCCAACTACAATAGAACAACATATTAATACAGAAAATCCTTTTAATTTTGAGTACAGCAACCGCCCCATGCTGCTCTGGCCACCCAGGAAATGTTCATAAAGTCATTACAATGCCTTTGCTCCCCAGATGATCCACATCAATTCCCCACCCATGATGCAAGCAATAAACCTCCTCTGGTTTTAACTCTATTGTTCACACCAGTTTAGGTTTTACTAGACAACAGCCCATCCACCAGCGTGCTCTCAGTTCTTCAAACTATTTAATGCAAGCAGTGCTTGAAACAACCCTAAATCCACGTGACTAAGGACCCACCTTCTTACTGAATTCTACAGAAGTGGCTAGTCAGGTTTCTTAATAAATCAAAAAGTGGTGAAAAGAAGGATCATCTGAGTTGGAATGCAAGAACTTCTTAATTAACATATAAAGAAAAGCAATCAATATGAAAAATACAGAGCATAAGACCTCCTCCTGAGTGCCAACCATGTTGTAATGGTATTTTCAGTGTACTCTAGGGTGCTCCAGCCTATGCCATTTTAGCATGAGAACATGGTTTCAGGCTGTAGAGGAGGTCCACTTTGTCAATAGTTTGTCACCAGCCACACCATCAGCTTCTGGCATCCTGGATATTGCTGACAGTCTCCAGATGCTGAAACAAAATCAGCAAACTGTTTGACATAAAGTGTTACTATGGTACACAAAGCCAGCCAAGGAAATTACAGTATCCTGACATTTTTCCCCCACTTCTGTCCGTTTAAAAAACAGAAGTCAGCATTTTCATAGAAACTTACACACCACAGGAAAAAAATTGCTGAAATAATTGCAAAGGAGCGTCCTAATTTGAAGAAGAATATTAACCCCAGGGCACAGTCCCCTGTCACATTTTCCCTAATTGCCAGACTGAATTAGGACCTTTCACCCTTTCTGCCACAACACCAGCACTTCTGCACAGGCTGTTAAGGGTGACGTGCTCCATAACGCATCCTAACACAGCAAGAACAGCAGACCACGTACACGGCTGCTTGGCTCAAACTATGCATAGCTTAGACAAGGGAAGGCTTTGGCTATGAAAACATGACTGTCAGTTTCATTTTCCCTGTCACCAGCATTTGCCATCATGGAAAGACCTGACAGGAGTAATTTCCCCACTGACTATCAAGCTGCTTCTAGCACAGCTAATAATTAAAGCCTCCTTATATTGAAAAGAAATAAGAGATTGCATTATGCTATGGAGCAAAAAACTTTTGAACTGGGCTTTAGAGGAGAACAAAGCACAGACAAATCAGGATGTGTAACCTAACACACAGCATGAAGCCACAATTGCAGGAGCTAAAAAGCTTGCCTTAAGTGCTCCAATAATAAATATTTCACTGCAACTTGAAAAAGAATTTGTTAACTGTGCAAACCACCCTCGGTATATCACAGACTATTAATGGTTCCCCTGCAGTAACTGTATGGAACCAGTTATAAGAAAAAGACCTGTGCACTACAGCTGAGACCAAACTGCAGCACCATATTTAGCTTCTTATTTGGAATCCCCTATCAAAGCCAGTAACACCACGAAATGCCCCCATTTTTCAGCTTCACAGTCTGAAGTGGAATAAGAACTGTAAATCCAATGAGTCTGTGCTAGTTTTTCAAGTGTAGTTATACTTGGAATAAAGAGGACCTAGCTTTTTCCACTATTTTGCTGCATACTGGCCTGTATTTCTTGCTACAAAGAAAAACTCCGTTTGTTCCAGGAAACTACAAAAGCTTAAGATAATAATGGTTCTGAATGGAGAAGCTAATGTTTTTCTCTGAACTGCATATGAAACTTACTCCAATGATAACACATCAAGATGAGTTCAGCACAACCAGCTGAAAAAGCTGCCCACAAAACTCAGAGGACATTTATAAAGCAAGCAGGCTTTACACACAACGAGCTCTCAGCCCCAGGCAGCACACCAAGCAATCCTGAACGACCCATCACTACCCAGCATAGACCCACGGCACATCCCTCCTTACCCAAATCCCTCTCGTCCAGGACACACAGTCTGGTCTACCAGTATGATGCTGAGTGAGAAAGCTGTGCCTCAGTAATGATTGTTCAAGTGACAGCACCAGCCTGCAAGTTCCTCTAGTTGCAAAACAAAAGCCATGGGAGTAACTCAAGTTCAAAAAGCCTCCATAAAACAAAGAGTGGGGGGGGGGGAAGGTTAAAAAGAAGAGCATTTTCTTGTGCATACCTGCTGACCAGATGTCTGCTGCTTTTCCGTGTACCAAATCTGGAGAGAGACTTCAAATCATTCTTTCCTTTTTTGTTTTCTTCACCTAAACTCAGATTACTTAAACTCTCTAAATCAGACCAAAAAGTCAAGACACAAAACCCCTTAGAAGTTTCAGCTTGTGGAGGCCTTTGAGATCACTTTACATTTTGTTAAAAAAGTAGGTTCGAATGAAATATTCACATTTTTAGTGGGTTTTTTAAACCCAAAGAATCAAAACAAGAAAACACACCAATTTTTCATTTTCCCTCCTTGTATTTTACAAAATCAAAATGCATCTTTCAAGAGCCTTATTCCTTTGTTTTGACTTCAGTGGACTGGAATCGGCTACAGAAAACCCCCTCAGCCAGACGACGTGGAAACAGCTCTTCTGAAAGAGCTGACTCCAGTCTCGCCACTGTGCCACCCCGTCAGATGAGCAGCCCTGCCTGTCCTGGCCAGCACCTCCCTTTGCTCCCTCGATCCAAGCTTTGTGACAGTGAACTGCACAGCACCTTCACCTCCCTGACCACAGCACAGCCCCTTGTCCTCCGTACAAGAAGGTGAGAGGAACACAGGAAGCCAGCCAGTTTAGGTAAGGGGCCCCATGTCCAGCCTTTACTGGGCAAACAGTTCTTTTTCAGGGCACAGCAGCAGCAGCAGGACTCCAGGCTGACTCTCAGCCGTGGGAGGATTTGCTTGGCCAGGAGGCAGCATGATTGTTCCTGCTGCTGTGAAAGGATGCTTGAGCCACCAGCTGTACCCTGGATGGCTGTGCTGCCACCAGTGCTTCCCTGGATGTGCTGGCCAGCCACATGCTGCTGCAGGTAACCTTCCTGCTACTTCATCTCTGCAAGTTTCTGCAAGCGGGGGATCTAGTCTGACTTTGTCCCAAAATTTCTCACTGTGCTAGGGGTGTAGCTTAGTTCATACCCTGGCGTGTACCAGCAGGGCAGCTGGCCCGCTCCCTGACGACTTCAGCAGAACAGATGCCAAATACGTAATTGCTCTGTGTACCTGGCCAAAGAGGCGGCTCAGCCGAAGCACCTCTGTGGGGCTGAAAGACACAGAGCTACGCACAGTGTCTTTCACTAGGTGGCACAAATACTGACAACTCGGCCACTTTCAGGAATGCAGAAAGAATCCTCGCCTGGAAGAATCTACCACCCACTACGAAAGCAAGTGGCTCTTGGAACATCTGAAGAAAAACAGTTACCTCAATACATACGGACACCTGAATCACATTATCATGTTTTTCTAAGCGTGTGGCTGCAGTGCAGCTGGAGCGGAAGCTGGTCAAGGCTGGTGAGATCCTGCCCAGGACATCAAGGCACTGACCCTAGGAGCTGGCTCACCCCGCGCAGGATGGCATCACTGTAGCCTAAACTCAGCCTGACTTGGCAACTGCCACAGCTTTTCTCCAAAGGTATGGCGGAGAGCTGGAGGAGCCTGCAGGAGAAGTCGGGCGCGGGAAAGATAAGGCAGTCTTTAGACAGACTAAAGTTTGTGTGCCAGCAGCTGTCCTGTACCTGCAGTCCAAGGCAGCTACAAAAATCACTCTTTTTTCCTTCCCTCAGCTCCAGGTTTTGATATATTAGCACAACACTTTGCCAAGTGCTTTAATTAAGGCCATTTCTTCCCAAGAAATAACCGCACAAGGCGGGGCTTTGAAACGCTGAGCAATGAGCAGAGCAGTCTTTGCTTTCCGACCCCATTAACCTGCCCCCAAGACAGGACTGCTCGGTAAGTGTGGGATATGCATAAAATATCACGAATGTTTTATGCACATCCACACGCGAGGTTATTTAGTACGATGCTTTTAAACCAACCACCACTCGCCCAGAACAGGACGCCTTTTAACTCAGTGAGCATCAGACCGCGCTCACGCCGCGCCCGGGACGTGCGAGCCTCAGCTCGGGGTGTTTCTCCCGACCGCTCCAACAAGGGCACAGGGCCCGCTCCAGCGCTCCGTGCGAGCGCCGACCGCCGAGGAGGGGACTGCGGGGAGAAGGGCTTCCTGCAGTGCCCCTCGCTGCGGCTGCTGGGGACAGGGAAAAGTTTCCCCGCGGAACGGACGCTTCACAGTGTCCCCATAGGGACACTCTGCACGTCTGCGGGCCCCCCGTCCCCCCGGCGGGACCTCAGCCCGACGCCGGCGGCGCCCGCGGAGCAGCGGGAAAGCGCGCTCGCGGGCAGCAGCCGGTGACAGCGGCCCGGCCGAGACAAAGCGCCGCCCTCGGCAGCCGCCCGCCAAAGGGAGGCGGGACGGGACGGGACGGGACGGCGCGGG
>VZTT01058339.1:0-10302 GCA_013400855.1 Buphagus erythrorhynchus | reverse complement strand
ACTCAATGGTCTTGGGAGTCTTTCCAATCTTAATGAACCTGTGGTTCTGTGATTTCTGTCCTGCACCTCCCTCAAGCACACAGGAAGCACAAACCAAACCTCTTACCTTCTTCTCCTTCTTGCCAAAGCTGAGCCCTGGCGTTCCCTTCTCCAGCACAAGGCAGGAGATGCCCTTGGGGCCCGGGCCCCCCGTGCGACACATGACCACGTACACGTCGGTGTCACCTCCCCCGCTGATGAAGGCCTGCAGGAGGGCACAACGAGAAAACTGGGGCTTTGGGGTGGTTTTGAAAACTAACCCTGAGCCCACAGCAGCAGCTGGCAGGGTGAAGAAATGGAGAGGCAAAGACCTCACAGCCACAGGCATTTAGGGACCCAGCTGGTGAAATCTCTGCAGAGCACATCTGGCCTTGGGAGAATGCACAGAGGTGAGGAGACAGCAGGAATGGGAAGGACAGTGAGACCCAGGCCCCAGTGTGCAGGCAGCTTTAGCAGGAGCAAAGAGGTACCTTGGAGCCATTCAGAACGTAGGTGTCCCCTTTCCTCTGAGCTGAGGTCAGCAGGGAAGCTGCATCACTGCCACTCCCTGTTTGAGAGGTAAGGAAGCAGCCAGTGAAGCAGAAGAACCAGAGCCTACAAATTCTCCCTGGGATCATACCCTGAGTTTGTACCACGAGCATCTCAGCAATCATCATCTGCCCCTCCCCAAATTCACAAATGAATATGGAAAGAAGCTTTTCACCTCCAGAGCTTTGCAATGTTCATGTCCAGTTAAAGAGAAAGGAGAAGATGTCCTGGTTGAGTTGAGGATGCTCACCTGGCTCAGTCAGGCAGTAAGAGGCAAACTTTTCCATGCTACAGAGCGAGGGGCAGAACCTGCGCCGCTGCTCCTCGTTGCCAAAGGTGTCGATCATCCAAACACACATGCTGGGGTGGGGGAGAAGGAGCAGCATTCAGGATTGAACACAGGTTGTACAAGAACATCCCTGGCTGAACAGAGGAAAGCTCCACGGAGCTGAGGCCTGAAAACGTATTGTTACACTTTCCATTCACCACAGACTCACTGCCCTATGGAACAGCAGGCTCCTGTTTAGGAGCCTCAGTCTCCCCTCCATGCTCAGCCCTGCTCCCTCTCCAGAAAACTGCACCTGAGGAAAGAGGCAACATCATTACAGCTCTCTGTGCCAAGTGACCTGTCACTGGACATGTCTGTACAAGCAGGACAGCCCCAGGATCAGCTGGTGCCTCTGGGCTCTGTCACAGCACAGCCGAGGCACAAAGGCTTTTTCCAGGCAGGTTACTATCTATGGATAGCTTAAGTGGCAGAGCAGGGAACAAAATCCAGAACTTAATCCCATCTTGCATGCCACAAAGCTAAAATTACTTCTTGGTGGCATCTCAGTATTTGTTTACTGCCATCCAGGGATCCTCCCAGGGATGTGTGTACTCGAGGTCACAATTTAAATATTTAAATAATGAACAGCAGCAAGGGAGCTGCCTCCAGCTGGATTTAGAGCCCACAGAGCAGCCAGGCTGACACCACCCACCCCTGCACAGACACACTCACTTGTGGATGCTCATGTAAGCAGTGGTGCTGGTACATCCTGTTGACAGAGCTTCAAAGATTATGGAGGTGTCAAGTCGTGACAATCCAGAGCCACCAACGTCTGGTTTCACATAGATCCCACCAAATCCTAGCTGGGCTGCCTTCCGCATCGTTTCCACAGGGAATATTTCCTATTGGGGCAGGCAGAGATACCCCAATGAATATTCAGGGTTAGTTCAATCTCTTTTGGTATCCCTGAGCTACCAATTCCAGTCTCACCATCCTGCAGAGCTTAAGTCAGCTGGGTGGGTCAAAGAAGAGGTGGTACCTACACAGACACACTCCATCTTCAGCAGTGAACCCAAGACTCAGGTGATTGAATAACCTGGCTAGGAAAGCTTCAAGGTATTTCTGATGATTTCCCCTCCCTCCTACAGCAGCAGCTTCAACAACAACATCCAGAGCTATTGCACGAACCCCTCAGTGAGACCTTGGGGCCATAACACCCTAAGGGAGGAAAAAGGGAGCAGTACAGCCCTTGTGAGACTTGTGTCCTACCTTCTCATCCCACTCGGCCATGTAAGGAGCCATCTCCTTGGCAGCAAAATCAAAGGCAACTTTTTGGAATTCCTTCTGATCCTCAGTCAGTCCAGTGGATGCTACAAAAACAGGAAGAGATCAGAACAAGTCTGTTGAGGGAAAGCAGCACAATAGAAGCTCGTCTATAGCCCAATTTCAAGGTGCCCTTACCTCACACAAAACGTTCAAGGTCTCTGCTGCAGAGACCATTTCTCTGTTCCTCAGGAATATAATGAACTGTGCTGAGAGCAGGGGGCTTTGGGAAGGGCTTTCTTGGGACAAAACAAATCCAAGATCCCAGCTGTCTCTGTCTGCTCCATGCTAGCTACATTGGAAAGCCAGGACAGGGGAGCACAGTCCATGGCAGCTGTCACTCCATCTCACTGTGCTAAAGAAATGTGAGGGAGCAGTGCTGGGACTTCAAAGAAAGGAGGCTTGAAAACAAGTAAAGAACAAAGCAGCCCTTTGGAAACAGCATCTAAAGCTTTAGTTAGGCTCTGCATTTGAAACCTCCTGCTCCACCGATACATGGATCCAAGATTGTTTTGTTTGTTCCTCTCCTGATATTCACAGGTATGCTGCTGCCTCAATTTTAAATGTTGTTACATTTAGACATTGAAGCAATTCATCTACAAAGTGTTCTGGAGCCAGAATGGTTTGGGTTGGAAGGGACCCTAAAGACCATCTTGTTCCAAGCACCTGACACCTTCTACGAGACCAAACCCTGTGCAACTTGGCCTTGAGCACTGCCAGGGATGGGGCATCCACAAATTCTGGGCAACCTGTGCCAGCTGGAATTCTGCCAGTGGAATTTCTTCCTAATATCTAACCTAAATCTCTTTTAGTTTAAATCCATTCCCCCTTGCCCTATCAGTCTGCCCATGTAAAAAGCTTTCCTTCATTTTTAAATCCCCCTTCTTTGAGAGATATTCTTTGATTCACTATCAAATCTGAAAAACCGTGAAAGCCTAACAAAGGTAAGGGAGAGACAGGGAGGGGGAAAGACCTTCTTTGGGGGCTCTTTCCCATGGCTGAGCACGGTGTAACAAGGTAAAAGGAGGGACGGGGAGAGGGAAAGACCTTTTTTGTGAGCTCTGTCCCACTGCTGAGCACTGTCTTACAAAGGTAAGGGAGGGACAGGGAGAGGGGAGGACATTCCCTGGGGGCTCTTTCCCATTGCTAAGCACAGTGTAACAAGGAAAAAGGAGGGCCAGGGAGAGGGAAAGACCTTTTTTTGTGAGCTCTGTCCCACTGCTGAGCAGTCTCACAAAGGTAAGGGAGGGACAGGGGCACTGTGTAACAAGGAAAAAGGAGAGACAGGGAGAAAGCCTTTTTATTGTGGCCTCTGTCCCACTGCTGAGCACGGTGTCAAAAGCTAAAAGGAGGGACAGGGAGAGGGAAGGACCTTTTTTTGCGGGTTCTGTCCCACTGCCAGGCACCCACCCACCGCGGGCTGCCCGCCCCTCCCCGCCCTGACCGGGAGCAGTGACACGGGGACCAGTGACACGGGGAGCAGTGACACGGGGAGCAGTGACACCGGCAGCTGGGGACATCCCTCCGGGCGGGCACAGGAGGTCCGGGGCCACCGTCCGGCTGTCCATCTCCCCCAGCCCGCCTCCCGCAGCCTGCAGCAGCTCCTTACGGTCGATGCAGGACGCGATCCCCCGGCGCCCCAGCAGCAGCCGCGCCGCCGCCCGCGGGGCCGCTCGCCACGCCATGGCCATGGCCGTGCGGGGCCGCTCCGCTTCCCGGCTCTCGCTTCCCGGCTCTCGGTCCCCGGCTCCCGGCGGGGCAGGCTGGGAGCTGTAGTCCTGCCCCCGGCGCTGCCCGCCTCCCCGGGCGGGGAGGGAGCGAGGGGAGCCGGCCCTGCCCCGGCCTTTGCATAGCGGGCACCGCTTCCGAGCGCGGCTTCCTCCTCCTCCTCCTCCTCCTCCTCCCGCTGCTGCTGCTGCTCCCCGCCCGGCACCGCCGGCATCCTCATCGCCCCGAGCAGCGCAGGCGGCAGCGGCCCGGGCCGGTGAGCGGGAGCTCGGAGGGAAGGAGGGAGGAAGGGGAAAGCTTGGCATAGGAGGTGGAAAAGTTGATGCCAGGCGGCCTGGCAGGAGGCGACCGTGCGAGCGCTGCTGGCAGAGGGGGCAGGGGATGGGGTGGGATGGGGTGGGATGGGATGGGCCGGCCTGCCCTCGCCTCTCGGCGGGGACACGGGGTCCGTAGGGCTGGGAGGGACCGTGGGGAGCAGCCAGCACAGCTCCGCTGGCCGGGCACGGGCACCTGGAGCCAGCGCGCCCAGGTGGGCTGGGCGCTCTGCAGGGAAGGAGCCGTTCTGCAGGGGGCTTGGGTGGGCACAGGCAGAGCCGGACAGAGCCGGACAGCGGGGCGAGGCTGGGCTGAGCTCTGGAGACGGGCACGGCTCGCCCCTGCACGGCCTCGCGCGGGCGCGCTCCGGNGATTTATTTGCTCTCCACTCGCCGTGCAGCGCTTGCTGCTCTCTGCCTCAGCCATCTCTACTTTTTTCAGCTGCCTGAAGGAGCAGTAATTCCTCCTCCTTCTCTCGTCCATCAGGTGCTTCTCAGTGAAGAGAGGATAATTCAGAGAGACCAGAGATGCCTTGGCCGAGCAGAAAGAGAGACAAAGGAGCAGTAGCAGGTCTGTGCTGACATCCTGACTGATTTAGCATCTCTCATTTGAGGTTGCAGGCTATAGTGAAACTACAGACAGCCGTATTAACCGTCTGTCTTTCACAGGCCATGTCTTACAGACAGCATTTCCTGTGCCAAATGGGCTGAGCACCCAAGCGTGACTGAGACAAGCCTGCTAGGTGTGTGATAAGGACAGTGATGTATTCTCAGCACAACGGGGTTAGCAAATGGATTTCAAGCCCATTTATGCAGAGCTTTCAGGTCCTGCACAGCAGAGCTGGTCAGTCAGAGTACACCCAGTGCAGTGCCAGGAAGCTGATGGGGTACCAGCTGCAAAAACTAAAAGCAAGAACGTTGCACTGGAGGCATCACAATGTGGTGTTTAACGTACAAGATGAAAAAATTGCACACTTGGCTCATCTGTGCCACTCATCTGCTTGATCCACTCTAGCAAACAACCATCCTTTTACCCTTCAATCACTTCTTAATAATTGAGTTTTTTCTTTGGGTCGGTGTCCCGAAGAAACAAAGGATATGGATCCCTTCTGAACAGGTAGCTCAGTGGAGGTTAAACTAAGATTTCCAGCTCCTGCAGGAATTGAAATAGTTTGGTTTGCTTGGTAAATGTTCCTCTTACTCACCAGATTCACCTAAATCTACTTTGTTGCCTGCAGCTGATTTCTCAGCAATTAATTAAAAAATTCAACTACACTTCATGTGGGCAAACATGGTCTGTCCTGAGGTTTTTTAATTACTAACTGGGAGTATTAAACTGCACTTTTACACACACAAAAATATCCTTATTTCAGATGCAAATTAGAAATACTCCGAATCATTGGTGCATAATGCTGCTACCTTACCCTGAGCACCTGGGGTGCCCCAAACTCCTGCTGCAGTCAAGCAGGTGTGAAACCAGCTTGGACAAGTAAAAATATTTTTTGAAACAAAATGTGTTTTATCTCCATGTCTTTTAAGATAAAAAAGAGCCTGATGCTAAAATTGCCAAAACCGAGGAGACTTCGGATAAGGAGGAAGAAGAGAAGTCTTCAAAACCTCCAGCTGGGAGCTCCAAGTCAGGATGGAAGAACTGGAAGAAAAAAGAATCTGAGTCTGGTGGGGAGGAAAGCAAGATCACGTATTGTCACTGGCTGCTGAAATCAGAACCTGAGAGCAGGCTGGAGAAGGGGGTGGATGTGAAGGTAAGCACTGGCACCCCCTCACTCAGCAAAGGACAGCAGCAGGGTCACTCCTGCCCAGCTTGAGTGCCCAGATGCTGAGGGACAGCATCTCAGATTGTTTTTTCTTCTCAAAACCCGTTTGTCCTCCTAGAAATAGAAAAACAAAATGTTCTTGTCCAAGGCGACAGCCTTGGGGTTTCATACGTGTAATACAAGAGGAAATCAGCTCCTCAGGATGCTTGCCTGTTGGTCACAGGAGCAGCATCTATTTCAGACTCTGCCTTTACACTGCTGCTTTGTAAAGGTTTTTCTGTAGGCCCTGTGGGAGATAAAAATTGTGTCAAGTTTGTGCTATAATTGAAGGAGCTGCTAGCAACAAATTCTTAGGCTCAGTGCAGACAATGACACTGTAAAGATCAGAAACCTCCTGAATGAATCTTTATTTTCATTTCATTTGGCAGTTCAGTGTTGACGACTTGAAAGCTCAGCCTAATCAGACAACCTGCTGGGATGGAGTAAGGAACTACCAGGTAGGAAGCACATGGGGGCAACTGAAATAGCAGTAGGAGGAAGGTGGTTCTGCCCACAGCTTGTTCCTGTGCCTGAAGCATTTCCTTTTGGGGCACTCTGCCTCTTCATCCTCTGCATTTTGGCAGGGATCTGAAGTCAGCTCCTGCTTAGTGGCCTCTAGGTCGGAGGTAGATTCAAGCTGGGTAATATTCTGTCAAATCATCCAGTTTTTCTTTCACTTAGACCGACCTTTGTTACCTTACAGCAAGTCTGTACTTCCCCAAGTCCTCTGTCAGTTTTGCTTTCTGTTTCAAAGCAATTCCACCAGTGTTCCCCTGCTGTTATGATCCCTGTACTATACAGGATTCCCTATTCCCCTACACATCATCTGCTCTGAGCTGTTTGCTGACAACTCTCCTGGGCAAGGGTGGCTGAAGTGTTGAATTCCCACACACTTTCTGACCAACTGAATCTTGCTCTTTAGCCTTGTTTTTGCTTAATTTCATTCCAACACAAAAACATCTCTATGACAACTGTAGGAAACATTATCTGAGTAATTCTGAAGCTCATCTACCTCTCCTCTGGTTGGTTCCTATTCTTGGCTGCTTATAATGAAGCCCTAAGAGCTTGATTGAAAGAGCTGAAAGTCTCTTGTTTACTCCTGACAGGCAAGGAATTTCCTGAGATCCATGAAACTTGGGCAGCAGGCCTTCTTCTACCACAGTAACTGCAAAGAGCCTGGCATTGTGGCCCTTGTCAAGGTGAGTGTCTGTGTTTTGGGGAGAGAAGTGATAATGAATGGGTTATCAAACAGCTCACTGCTTGTGTCTCAGCACCAAAGAGTGCAGGAGTTGTCCAGTGAGAGCAGGGAATGAGCCCAGGACACCTCAGCTCAGCACTACAGGGCTGACTCAGCCATGTGTCCCCAGAGAGATGGAACCAAGCTGTGCTGTTTTCCTGCTGACATTTCGGGGCACTCCCAGCCAAGCCTGCTCCAAGTGCTGCTCCACACACTGATTCCAATCTGACTCACTCCATTCTAGTCAGCAGAGCCCACAAGGCAGTAGAACAAACCCAGGGCATAGAACAGCTTTTTCTTTAAGAGAACTCATCACAAAGATCATCATCAGCTACCCAGTTTTCTTCTGTTCCATTTCCTTCCACACTGATCTCCAGCAGGTGATGCTGCACTCACTGTTCTGCACTTCTTCCACCCAAGAAATGTAAAAGAAGCTGTCAGAATGGAGCTCAGGGAAAGCAAGGCTGATTTTTGCACCAGGATTATTCCTTGTCACATCTCATGCACTTTGCTGACAGGTGTTTGGAACTGATGGAAACTTTCTTCTCCCCTTCTGCTTCAGATCGTCAAGGAGGCGTACCCTGATCACACACAGTTTGATCAGAAGGATCCTCATTATGACTCCACCAGCAGAAAAGAGAACCCCAAATGGTCCATGGTAATGTACTGTATTAAATACAGCTGTTCAGGCTCTGTGTGCAAGCCAAGAGAAGGGAAAAGACTCCTTCCATCATATTGAAAATCTTAAGCTTCTATCCTAGCCTAGCTGCCTTTTTCTCTCTCAAGAGAAAATTCAATCCTGTTCTCTCTGCTTTTTCCCCTATCCCTTCCAGAAGGCTGCCAAAATGTATCTCCCTAAACTTTCAAATCTTGGCTGCAGAGCTGGCCTCTCTTCACTTTCAAATCTTGGCTGCAGAGCTGGCCACACATGACAGAACCCTGAGTTAGGAGAATGAACTAAGAACCACTGTCAGTGCACAGCAAACAAATCTGTAGTTTTGAGGCACATTAAATTGTAGGGAAGGGAGTGTTCATGGGCTGGCTACATCCCACATCTGAATTTTGTATTGTCTGTGACATGAATGCACCTTGCTGGTGCACAGTGCCGACAAATCACCTGCCTGAAATAACTGGGAAGTTCTTTTAGCCTTGAGCAAAGCAAAGCTTCCAGTTTCAAATTTTCATCCCTCAAAGATTTTATGGGATGCCTGGAGGCTGTTGTCCAACCTGCTCCTGTGCTGCCCCTCCCCTCCCAGGTGGATGTGCAGTTTGTGAGGATGACCAAGCGCTTCATCCCCCTCTCTGAGATCAAGGCTCACCACCTGGCACACAAAGCAGATGGGGGACCCCTCAAGGACATGATGCTCTTCACCAGGCAACGTCTGTCCATCCAACCCCTGACACAAGGTGAGAACCTCCAGGGACTCTTGATTCCACCTGTCAGACAAGCTGGAAGTTTCACTTACGATTTTTTCCTTCCTTACCACAGAGGAATTTGATTTTGTCTTGAGCCTGGAAGAAGAAAAGCCACATTAAAGCAGCCCAGCTCCCACCCAGCCTGCTGATGCCTCCTCCTCCTCCACCAGCACAACTCTCAAGTTCACCTGCTCAAGCACAGCACCACAAATGTGCCCACACAAGATCTGCAGCCACACATCCCTTCCCCTGACACACTGTTATTTTTGCTTATTTTTTCAATAAATAAAGCCTTTTGGAATCAACTGCGGCTACCTGGAATAGTAGGAAAATCTGCAGTTTATCTTTTGAGAAAGGAACAGGTACATCCTTTGTTTAGTTTGGGGTCTAGTGCAGCTCTGTGTACGGCAGAGGGACATTCTTCTGCAGGAAGGAATTCCTGAATTCTGTCTAGAACCGGAAATTTAAGAATCATTGAATAGCCTGGGTTGGAAGAAACCTTAAAATCATCTCATGCCACCCCCTGCCATGGGCAGGGACACCTTCCACTATCCCAGCTTGCTCCAAGCTCTGTCCAGCCTGGCTTTGGACATTTCCAGGGATGGGGCAGCCACAGCTGTGCCAGGGTCTCACCACCCTCAGGGAAGAATTTCTTCCCAACATCCCATCTGAACTATTCTGAAGCTGTCCCCCCTCATCCTGTCACTGTGTGCTGTTGTCAACAGTCTCTCTGGAGATGGATACACAAAGCAGATCACAGTGAACTTCCTGCAGGTACAAAAATTCCCACGTTATTTTAGTTCTGACATCAGGGAAATGGAAAAAAATAAAGCCAGCCTGCTAATTTTTAAGCCACATGGATCCTCCACCAGCACAGCTGCCAAGCAGTGACACAGCTTAAAGAAAGACCAAGGATTTATAAAGATAACAAAGGACAAATTCCTCCAGCATGTTTGGAGAGCTGCACACTGTAGCACTTCTCAAAGAAAAATCTCTTCATACCACAGGAAAAAAAACCCAACCCAATATAAAACAGACAAACTTGTGCACAGCATTTGACAGCCAGGGCTGGCTCTTTTTAATTGGAGAGACAAAAAAACCCAAGTTTTAAAATACAGCCATTGAAAAGACGACGAATTAAGAAACATGTAAACACAGCAGAGGCTTAATTACAAGTTGCACTGCTTGGTTTGGTACTTGCCCACTCCCCTCTGCCTGGGAGAGAGGGAATGACCCAAGTACAGCACAGAACCACCAGCTCAAGGGGACACAACTGCTCAAGCAGCTCCTGCCCCTTCACATGCTCACAAAACACTGTTCTAGAGTACCTTGTCCTGGAGTGACCCCAGCTTCTCTCTAAGGATGCTCAGCACATCTGCTCCACCCCACACAAACAGAGTGGCTAACAGGTTGAATGGTCCATCAGATTCAGTTAAAATGGGAATAATTTCTGAATTCTGGTTCCACACACAGGGACACAGGGGAGAGGGGACAAAGTAGGAAAAAATCCCCAAATCAACATACAGGCTCAAGCACCTTTTCCAAGGGAACCCTCCAGGAATGATGAACAGATGTTGAACAGCCATCTCCTTACAGCCAGGCAATAATCCCACATCCAGTCAGGCAGGAAAAAAA
>VZTT01058337.1:0-24518 GCA_013400855.1 Buphagus erythrorhynchus | reverse complement strand
GAGAGAACTGAGTCAGACAATGGAACCTGTTTCAAGAACGGCCTTATCAAAACCTGGGCCAGAGAACATGGTATTGAATGGATGAATAATGAATATCCCTTACCATGTGCCAGCTGTCAGGAAAATTGAACGGTGCAGTGGACTACTCAAGACTACCCTGAAGGCACTTGGTGGGGGAACCTTCAAGAATTGGGAAACAAATTTAGCAAAGGCCTCCTGGATGGTTAACACCTGAGGGTCCATCAGTTGAGATAATCCTGCCCAGTCTGAAACCTTGTACACAGTGGATGGAGGTAAAGTCACTGTGGCATAAAATACCATGAAAGGTATTTTAGGAAAGACTGTTTGGATTTGCCCCACCTAAGGCAAAGACAAACCCATCCATGTGATTGTCTTTGCTAGAGGACCTGGTTACACTTGGTGGGTAATGCAAAGAGACGGAGAAGCCCATTGTGTACCACAGGGAAACCTAATCTTAAGTGGCAACTGAATGTAAGGTTTCATTGTAGAGTTTAAAGAGGATATTGATTTGGGTATGATATAGATGGTGGATAACGTCTTGGGTTGCAATGCAGGATGTTACCAAAAGTTTGTATTCTATCACCATCTGTTAAAAACAGGTGGGGCAGTGTTCTTTATCTTTTCCATGACCCGTCCTCCCTCCAGGGGGGTATCTTCTGTTAAAGGGCCGTTGAGTCCCACTGTAGGACTGATTAAAATTACATCATCCCATTGTGAGATGCTCCAGCCAGGGGAGGAGCCAAGCATTTCTTACCTAGATAAAATCTGAGATTTGGAACATCAGAGCAGCCTTTTTCCACTGGATTCCAGAGGAAAACCAAACCTTTCCGCATCATCACTTCAGAAGAAAACCGCACCCCTCTACAGGAGCATTGCTTCAACAGAACATCTGTCACTCCAAGAGGACTGCAGCCACCATTTAATGGGACTGCTACCAACACCGTGCCTGACAGGTTGTCAGATTATATTCTGACTCTGTCAGTGTTTTGTTTTTCTGTATTACTGCATCTTTATTTTAATTCTTTCCTAGTAAAGGACTGTTATTCCTATTCCCATATCTTTGCCTGAGAGCTCCCCAATTTCAACATTATAATAATTTGGAGGGAGGGAGTTTGCATTGTCCATTTCAAGAGAGGCTCCTGCCTTTCTTAACAAACACCTGCCTTCCAAACCAAGACACCAATATACTTTCTAATTATCAAATAAATGTGTTTTTTAAGTGTAAGTTTTCTTCAGTGGTGTTTTTAGGCTAGATAAGTAGCATTTTATCTGCTATGGAGCCTTTACTACACTACAGTGAGAACTCAAACAAGAGTGGGCACCTTCATTCTGGGAATGGGGTTAATCTATCTTTGTACAAAAATACATTTTGTAAAAAAAACCAGTTACTTGAAAAGCTTAGTGCTTTAAAGTCTTTAAAATGAAAAGTGTCAATCATTATGACATACCATTAAAAGTATTTTGCTTTTATTCATAGCATACTTTGAAACAAATCATCTGCAGGTGTAAATATGCCAGCGCAGTCAATGGAGCTATACAGATTTACAGTCCCTGATGATCTGTCCCTATGATTTGAAACCACTTCTAGGGAAGAATAACTAGAGTGAGTTGAAAAGCAAGTGGAGGGATTCTGTAATAGTGACAACTGGCTGATACTCGTCAAGTTCCTATGGACTCTGCTAAAGCATAAGCACAGCAGTACATAATAAATGACTGTTGGAAAAAATATGGAAAAAAACTACTTGACAGGATGCAAGAGGGAAGAATCTTATTCTGCATTAAAAAAAAAATTATTCGAATTTGTATAATGTTGCAAAGGAACTGTTAAAAGACTAGAGCAGAGATCTGCATCTTTTTTCATACATTGGAAGTGCTGTGTATGTCAGGACGGTTCACAGCAGTTTTGTGAGGAGTCAGATTATTCTGCTAAGAAATAGACTGCAGAATTATTTTCCAAATCTCTTTCCAATATTGAGTCTTTTAAGAAACAGCTCATGCTTGTTTTATTCTCTTTCCTCACCATTAAGAAAAATCTCTCTTTAGAGTTACAGCACAAACAAAGGAATAATTTCTTGATTTTATCTGCAACATACAAATTCATAAGGTATATTGCCTGGAGTAGACAACTAGCAAAAGGTAATTTTCATGATATTCAAAAAGTTTTAATCAGTCTCTGAACTTGAGAAGATTTCTGTTTTATGCAAAAGTTTTAAATAGGGTTTAAGACATTGTTCAATAATTTAGTCTCTCCCACTTCATAAAAGATTAAGGAACAGAGTTGTAATGTCTTAGGAGAACTGCAACAGCATTATAAGTGTCAAAAGAAACGTTTTTATAGATGCAAAATATTATCTATAAAGCACATCAGACCCTATATCATTCACACACTGTAAGTTGGAGAAAAATAGCTGCAACCACATAGTTGTATTACTTATTCCAGTGTAGCTAATTACCTCACTTATTCCAGCAGAGAGTTTATCTTTCAATTTTAAGGAGTAAAATTTCCAGAAGAGTTGCTTCAGTAGACAGATTAAGCATTCAAAGAAGAAGTAGCAAAACTGATGTAATTTTTCAGAATCTAGACTAGAGTATTTGAGATAAAATTGCTGATAATCAGCACTATGGATTGTAGTACCAAATCAATATTTATGTCTTATGCTAATGGTGAAAAAGATGATGTGATTTGATAAGAAATAGGGACACAGGAGCAAGAAGGTATAAATGGAATGTGAAATTATTAGAGGAAAGCAAACATTTAAGAAGGCTTTTTTTTTCTGTGAGGGTGATAATGATGGTAACTCATAGTTAATCTGTCATTATTTTAACTTTTTATTTCTATTACTAACAGGATAAATGCACCAAAAATTTATATAATAACATCAGTTTTATGCCATTAATCTCATTTATCCATTTTAAATTAGTTTGTCTTTTATCTCTCAATTTCTCCTAGTGAGGAAGGCAGTAAGAAGCAGGGACAGATGGAAGAAGCAAAAATCCTCACTCACAAGACACTGCAAAGAGTAACAATATGCACAAAAGGAGTCACAGAGGGACACAGCTGAAGTGAAGAGATATTTTTACTTGTTTCAATTTATGACACTATATTTGTGTTTCTATTTGATCTGCAGTCATTTTGCTGTGGTGCCAGTCACAATCCTGTCTCCACGGCTTTAGTGCAAGGTGGGTCTCAGATAAGCCTATGAGAGTCATCAGTGTTTGGGTTAATGAGGTATGTTATAGACACTTTGGAGACAGAACATGGTGGTTATATTTACACCAAATGGCAAGAAAACCATTAGACAACATTTTTTATCCCAGTACACAAAGTGCAGTGCAGGGGTGTGTGCATTCCCTCAACCCCCCTGCAATGGACTACAAATCAATAGAAATCATAAACCAGTAATGATGGTAAAATCAGTGCCCTGGGTGGTGTCCACCAGCAGCTTTGTGTCAATAGGTGGGAATTACCTGGTTTCTGCACTATATGGCCTCTTGCAAAGCTGATTCCTGGAAAACATTTTTGGGGAAAAGAAATCTCAGAAATCTGATTTGATTTCAGATCCCAAAGGTAGTCACACTTCACTGTAGATGATTTTCTCCATTGGAGATGTACACTGTAACACATTGCCATNGATTTTCTCCATTGGAGATGTACCCTGTAACAAATTGCTATTGCTTTTAGTATTTGGTGTCCAGATTCACAAGTATTTTCGTGTTCATGTATTGTACAACATTAAAGAAGCATTAAAAACAGTGCTACAAATACTGTATCAAAATAAAATGTTCACAGCTAAACTAATTCTGACCTTTTTTCAATCAGAAAATTGTCTTTAAAATAGAGAATCCTAAAATTCTCTTTTATCTCTCAAAAAACCAGAAATTACTTGGAATTAACAAAGGTAGAGGATGATGCTCATTTGTGGGTTTTTTTTGCTTTGACATCATGCAAACAAATCCCAGGGTAGTGTATGTTCTCCTAAACCTTCTCTTTACAAATAAGCCAGACTGCCTGAACGACATATAAAATAACCAGTCGGTGTACAAAGATATTTCAAGCCTTAAAATTTGTATCTCACTGAAAAAAAGACACTAAGGTGCTGAGCATGTCCAGAGAAGGACAACAGAGCTGCGTAAGGGTCTGGAGCACAAGTCTGATGGGCACCAGCTGAGGCAGCTGTCGGGGCTCAGCCTGGAGAAAAGCAGGCTCAGGGTGACCTTATTCCCCTCTACTCTTCTGCCATGTAACAAAATGACAGGAAAAAACCAAAAGGCCTCCAGTTGTACCAGGGGAAGTTTACAGTGGGCATTAGGCAAAATATTTTTATAGAAAGGTGGTCAAGCCCAGAAACAGGCTGCCCAGGGAAATGGCAGAGTTGCTGTCACTTGAGGTATTTAAGAGATGTGTGGATGTGGTACTCAGGGACATGGTCTAGTGCAAAGAATTGCAGTGTCAGATTTATGGTTGGATTCAATAGTCTTAAGATCCTTTTGACTTTATGATTCTATGATCTGATAATTTTAGCTTAATATCTAAAAATAGGAAAATATTGAACTACTGAGACAGTTCGGGATAAACTAATGGCAAATATAAACTTTGTAGAGCTTCTGTATTTATATTTAACATTTTGACTTCAAGGAAGTTATGAGATTTATGTATCTGTCTTACATGCACCAGAGGAGGATTGTCTTCCTGACTGAGGATCTAATGGCTTGTTTCACTGAACATCCGTTTATTTTTCCTCATCATAAATATTGACTTTGTCTTCCCCTTGTTCCACATTAATGCATTCCATCAATAAATTATGATATGCATCTCAACAGAAGTCAACATCTACTTATTACAATAGTTTTCCTTGTACCATAATAATCAGAAAGACTTTTTATTCAGGATGAAAACAACATGATTATGGCTCTTCATAGGCCAATAAAAGGTTCTTTTTATTTCTGAGTCTACTTTACAATGACTGCTGGTGGGAGCTTTTCTGGTATAAGGAATGCAATAAAAAGGGACAAATCCTTTTCTCAGTCCTTTGTTCAAAACTTATCAGAGCTGCTTTGGGCTATCATGTAAGTATTCACTGTATAAAGATGAAGTCAGTGAAAAAGAAGAGGAAAAGATTGGTCTCAGTTCTTTTCAACATATATTATCAGAGAATTTATTCATTTATAGATGTCAGTATCTAGTTTTCATCACTTCATTCATATTATATGTATGGAGGTAGAAACAAAGCCACTCTATTTTGGTTGGATAATTCAGTGATCATGTGTAAAGTGCATGAGGAGGAAGTGTGAGGAAAGCTGAGATTGATATTTCAAGTTCATGTTAAGTAACAATAGATGCAGTCTGGTTACACTATTTTTAGACTGTAATCTGAGCTTTGAGCTATACATGCTACCAACCACTGGAAAATAAACTGTAATGAAAAATGTCACCTCACAGAAGAGAGGTGGAATGGCATAAAAAAGACACAGAAGATTAGCTGGCACACTTAAATAATTTTATTTGCAGGGACATATAATCTAAGAGAATGGATCTCCTGCAAAATACACATAGTAATGCTACTGATGTGGAAAACCAAATACTGTATACCGTATCATGACAGAAGGGCCTAATGAAACAGATGAGTTGGTGAAAGAATTTATTTTTGCACTAATCAGATGGACATGGAATGAAAGATAAACTTAATGTAGTAATTCTCTTTCTTTAAATGGTATTCAATAAACATAGCTACATTTTATCTTCTTTTACTTCTTCAGTATTCAGAAATGAATCCTTTGTTTTAGTGTTTTACCATATCCAGTTGATTACTTTCTGTAGCACTTAGAAGACTTATGTCCCTCCATATTAGACCCTCTTTTTAAGAAGATAATTCCAGATCAGATTTTTAGGACATAGTAATTTCTGTCTCTAGTGTGACTGCTGTTTTGTTTCAAATCTAAGTATATTGTTTGGGGATACATGCAGTGTAATTGCAATAGGGCTTTAGTCCTTATGGATATCTTGTTCAAATACTCTTCCAATTGCAACAGGCAGCAATGTAGGTGTCGGAAACTGTAGGAAACTCTGTAGGAATTCGCTGCATGGGGATGGTTGGGACAAACTCAGGTGCTCTCTGTATTCTGGTCTTGAAGTTTGCAGTTTATTTCATAGGTCGTGGGTATATATGAGACCCTGCTAAGAACTGCAGCCGCAGCTCAGAGCTGGACAGAGAGAAGGAAAGAGCAAGAGCAAGAAGGCAAGAGAGTAGATGATGCAAGAGAGAGAAGAATAGTGCAAGAGAGGATGCAAGAGAGAGATTTTCCCCTTTACAATACAATAAATCTTCTTCTATGNTCATTTCTATTTCGCTTATATTTTCCATATTCTCAAAGTCTTTTGCTAGGCACTCATATTTATACGGTTTCCCTGATTCATCCTTCCCAACAGTAGGCTCTGTGGAAAACTTTATGCTATATTTCAGTTGCTGGGAAGTTTGCTTGTATCACTGTCATTTTGGTGTCTAAAAAAAACCAAACAAAAACCCAAAAGAGAAAAGGTCAACAACAACAAAACCCATCAATAACAATAATTATTAATTTAACAGAGAAAAAAGGACACAAAAAGAACCACTCTGATTCATACAAATGGTTGTTTTAACACACATTGAACAAATGGATGCATAAATTTACTATGATAAATCCTTGTGCTATATATGGTTATTTACTATGTATGCCATTACATAAATTGGTTGCAGAATTATAACAAATGCTCTTTATTAATCTTACCTTCCCTGTGGCTGGAGAATGACTTTGGGCAATTATCTTCAGTGTGTAACTCAATTTCATTATTGTTGACACGCAGAAGAGGCTGGACAGCTACCTAATCCTGCATAGACAGCTGAAATCCTCCTGCTTCTGCTTTTTTGGCATCCTGCATCTCATCTTGCCTTTCTGTGCTGGCATGGTGTACCACAGTATTTCTTTCTAGTACTACTACCTCTAGCTCAGAGACTTTTGAGAATGCAGATTCAAGATAAAACAATCAGAAATGAAAAAACTTGATAGTCCTTATTTTGACTATATATAAATTATAAGATAAAAGAAATTTGTGTCAGCAGTTTCACCACATCTTGAGTGTGGCCAAATTGTCAGTTGTATTTTGTGTCCCTACTTCACTCTAAATTTCCCTGAGAAAATCCTTTACTAGAAGAAATCTGGACTGAAGGAGTGGGGTGTAGTGTGCTTAAAAGATAAACCTCTCAAAACTTCCATTCCTATTTGCATTGGTTAGATGAGAACTAAGGTAAGACCAGAATGCTATTCTAAATGATTAGAAGGTGTTAAGTATGTGTTTGAAGATTTAATAGCTATGCTTCACAGGGCCTGAATCTGTGCCAAGTTCACTGAATGCATTTCCACTGATATGAATGAAAGAATTTCTGATTCATGCTTTGTGAGAAGAAGATATAGTTCTGCATCTTTAGCTTGCTCTAGAAGGGTTTCTAAATGTCACAATTCTTAATTCACAAATTCTAAATGTCCAATTCTTAATTCACAAACATAGTGCAAATGAGAGTCCTGAGGTGCTCCTCCCTTTTTCTCTGAAGAGTTAACTAGAACAAGTTCCATGACCGCTGTTGTCTGGCCACAAGAAAGACCACTCGCCTGCTTTTTTTCCTCCATAATAATATCTTGGTATTTTTCTGAGATAAATGACTGTGAAAGCAAATTAATTTTGCGATTGCAAGAGGGAAGAAGAAGAAACGGCTAAGGAAGACCTGTTTTCAAGATGAATAAAAATGTAACTGAAAACTGACACACCCTTGGTACAGTTTTGAAAATGCTATTTCTAATGCTGCTACTGTTTCTTTTGAGCTGTGTAGCTCTGGAAGTGCAAGCATTGGGCAACCTCTGTGTCAGCCTCAGTGAACCAAAGGGGTTCTGCTACAACCTGCTTCCAGATGCCAGCCTAAGAGACACAGCAAAAGGACATTCCAAGGAATTGCTCACACCTGCGCTGAAAACACAACTAAGGGCTCCATGGTAAAAGCTCCAGCAGCTGGGCATTGAGGTTCTGTGCAGGGGGAATACCTCTTAGGATAACCAGCCGTGTTGCCTCTCCAGTGAAAACAACAGGACAAGTTTCAGTGCAGTAAGGATGCAAGAGCAGCAGTGCTTGGTACTTTTACCAATCTGAAAAACAGCTTGTTTGATGGAATTTTAAAATAAAGTAACCTTTGATACAGAAATAATGGGGAAGCAATTAAGCCGACATATTGTCTTAGAGCTGAGTAAAATTTCACTCTCACAGGATACAAAATCCCAATATATGATTATAAGATTCAGCAAATGCCTCATACATTCTCTTGCTTATATGTGTTTTTATTTAAGTTAGAGTGTTTTTATTTATGGTGCTGTTTTCTATCTGATCTTGTAAATGTCCATGCTCATTGGTGGATGACCTTTAAGGCCTCTTCCTACCTAAACCATTCTATGTTTCTATGATTTATATTATAGAAAAATAAGAAAAGGGGAAAATTTAGACACCTGCTGTTTTAGTAGACAGCTTTGTGTACACCCCTCTGACTCCTTTTGTAACCTTTTCCTCATAACTGTAATTCAAAATTACATGTATCCAGCAGTACATTCTTTCAAAATTGACTGGGTTTTGTTCAGAAGGGTACTGCTACTTGGCTCTTGGCCTCTTGGCTTAGAGGAGTAGAACACTTCAAGTACATGGGTCAACACTTGATGGTGCCACTGCATTCTCACACTTCTGTTGCAATGTGACAGTGCAGAAACTTCAGTGGTAAAGTAACCAAATATTCTACAATATCAACATATCTGTCTATTCCAGGTGTCTGCATTTAATATCATAAAATACTGACTAAATTACCGAAATTACTTAATTGTTCCTTGTCCAGACATGCTGAATGCCATTTGTATTTCATGTAGTTGTAAAAGATCAATAAGTACATCTATGTCAGTAAATGGAGGGAACTGAGGAGATTCCAGGAGGTTTTTTACAGCTTCAAAGCAATGACATATTTATATAAAACTTTGACCTATGAGACAGAAGAGTCAGAAGTGATGCAAATACACAGGGAGTACCTCTGGAAAGAGACAGGCCTTTTCAGTAGCACAAGTTCTGTGTTCCCTCCATACATTCTGCTCCTCCTGCTTCTCACACAATCTCATTTCAGGTACCTTTTTTTTTTCTTACAAAAGTTTCCACTAGGGTCTTCCGTTGGACCATCTCTATTCCACAGGACAATCATCATTGCCTCTCCATTGTACATGGCAGCATGGAAAAAATTAATAGTAGGAAAGTTAAAGAGGTGAAATGACAGGGAAAAATAGATAACATAGTATAACCTTCTGTCATGATTAATCCTTCAAAATTCACTACTTAAGAAAGGAATACCAGTAAAACAGTGATGCTGAACAACACCTAAGTCAGTGTTGCAGGAGAATAGCCTAAAGAACAAAAAATGTCCATCCGAGGTAAGGTGGGTCTGAGAAACCTGTTAATTTGTTCAGATAATGAGATGGTAAAATTGGTAGCTTTGCTTAAGAATTATCCTTCAGTTTGTTCTTTATTCTGTTATTATAACTAAAAATATTGCAAAACTCTTTATTACAGAATGTGTAATTTATTTACATTAAAATATATATAGAATAAATTGCCTCATATCAATAAATTTTAGAGGCCACGCCAAAAGATAAAATAAATTTTGTAAAACAAATTCAGAAGTCATGTCCAGGAACACATGATACGGTTACCTTGATGTTGAGATTGTCATGGGTCTAGGTCTTCAAAATGGGCAAGAGCAGTTGTTGCTTGCTGTAAAGTTGTTTATTACAGGAACACATCAGTCTCAGAGACAGAGTACCAAGTGGTAAAGTATCTAATAAAAACTTTCTGGTATAGAGTCCCAATTAGAAGCAGAAGCTACAGCCTGGTATAAAGTCCTGAACAAAGGCAGAAGCTGCAGCCTGGTATAGTGTCCTTAGCAGAGGCAGAAGTTGCAGCAGCAGCTCCTATCTTCTTCTGGGCAGTGATGATGGCGGCGAGAAGAGAGGGGGAGAGAGGGGGGGAGAGAGACAGAGCTCTTACGCCAATACATGGATTTTTATTTACAAATTATCCAATGAGCTAAAAACATGAAGCATTTCTTCTAAACATATTAGAATTCTAGTTCTATAGTATGAAAGTTTACGCATAACTTGCGCATTTGGCTTGTCTGTTCTATGTGAAGAATGTAAGCAATATTCTTACTATATGTTTATTATGTCTAGAACTATGTTTTTGAGCTCTCACTGAAGCTTGTTTTTGAAGCTTGGTTTTTACACCAGATTCTAAGGCTTTTTAAGGCACTTAAAGCACACCCTTACTTAAAACTAAAGCTTACTCCTCTTTTTCATGTCTGAGTGGCTTAATATGCTTTAATTTATCTAAAGGTTTTAATTCAATTCCTGCAGTCTGATCTCTCTCTGAGGGACCCAGAGAGACCCCTGTTTTACACACTCCATCTCCCCCTCCTCTTTGAACCATATAGATTCCCTTAACATCTTTATTAATCATCTATCAAATGCATTGGAGGAAATGGCATCATGATTAGCACCACTATTATGATGACTAAAATATGTAAACCTATTTCCAAAACCTTTTTCATCTGTGATGTTAAATTCCATCCATCAAACAAGCCATCCAACCTCAACCATTCTGTGACTTCATCTTCATCATACCATCTTCAAGCTGTTTGGCCTATTTTCTCCTCTTGGATGGCCCTCTGGTAGCAGAGAAGGCCATCCTTCTCATCAAGGTCTGGCATGGTATGTGTCCCCACCGCTCAATGCCTACTGGGTTGCATCCAGCAGTGGAGCTAAAAATCTTATTGGTGGCAAACACAGAGGCCAACCCAGTCTTGTCCTTGATTATTTCAGGAGGGTCTTGGCCTGCCCTGCACTTTCCACTTGGTTAACAAGGCAGAGTTTCACCTGCCTCATCCGGTAACAACTGGCTACCATGGCAAAGCACACACAGATTTGCATTAACAATATAACTACAAGGATAGCAGGCCAAACTCTATTTCCACAAATAAAAAACATTCCCCGTGGTATTTGTAAAGAGATATTATTAAATGCACACTGAACTAAAGAAGTATGATTGCACCAAAAGGTCTGATTTTTACATATAGCATGAAAAGGAGAAATATCTTTAACTAAAGCTTGATTTTTCTCTGTATGACTAAATTTGGCACACTAACTAAACAAAGGAAAAAGGGTTATTCTGGGGTTGTATTGGACAGACATAATACTTTAGCTGAAGTTACTTAAACATTTACTTTAAGTTGGCTAATTGATAAATCTGTACTACTAAAAGCAAACAAAGCAAAAGCAAAAGCATAACATATAATTCACCCCATCTCTCAAGCTATCACCTAACAAAAATTCTACAATACTACTTATTCCCAGATTTAAAAACCTGAAGTTCAAAATCTTCTGCAGGTAAAACACAAGATGTCAGGTACAAGTTGGAATCCCTGTGCAATTCACGTCTGTGTGTCTGCTTTTTACTTAGAATGATTAATGTTTTCTTACATTCGGTAGGATTTCATGTTCTTTGCAGGAATCCACCTGTGAAAATACAAACAAACTCTTTGCTCCAAGTTATTAGAGGAAATGGACCTTCAATTTTCCCTGTTTTTTGATTTCTAATTAAAGCTGAAAGATTTTCTTTTAATTTTTCCCATGTGATATTGGGAAAATGCCTGAAGATTGGTGGTTCAAGTTCTGCAGAAGAATGTTCAAAAAAGTATAAACATACCAGACTTGACTCAATCTTATCTGTGGTGTTGCCTGTGTCAATCTTCCTTTTGTTGATCTTAAAAACAGCACGCATAAGTTTCATAGTGAATGTGAAAAGAACAATACAAAATGATATATGTAGTAAAACTAGAAATTTACAATCAGGGATAATTTAAATACAATAATCAACAATATTTTAAATTATAGACATACATTGATGAAATTAGGTAATTATCAATCCTTAAAACACTATGTCGTCACCCCAGTCTCTGCAAACAGCTGACAAGCCTTGATTCAATGAGGAATTAAATGATCATCTCTGGATAATGAGCATCGAATTCACCCTAAAATTAGCTTCAGTTGTCATATTGATAGGGTCAAATTGACAAGTCAAAATGAGTGCAGTATTATTTTGATGCAGAAAACACCGAGGTTTATTAACAATTTCCCTTCCAGGTAGAATTAAAGCTGGGCCACTGCCAAAAGTCTAATTGGAAGAGAACTCCCTGACATATTTTTTTTAAAAAACAAAACTCTTAAAAACAAAAGCTACAATGAAACATTTCAGGGTGAGAAAGTAATCAAACCCCTTCAGCAGCTTGTTCTCTCCAAAGTTTTCCCTCAGGATAGAGACGCTTCAAACAGGGCAGGCTGCTGGAGTACTTCTGTAATAACAACTGGGAAAAAACATCAGACTAGTAATTCAGAAGAGGCTTTCAATGAAGCTCCGATAATTTTCTTGGAACTCTGAAAAATACTTAAAATTATGAGACAGCAGTGGGTCAGGTCATAGGAAACCCACTGAAATAAGAGAAGGAACTAATAAAAATGAAAACAAAGGAATGTTAAATTTACAACTTAAATTATTATCTTGGAACTGATGGTTCCTGGATAACTTTTGATTCAGGGAGGTGTCTGGGGGTTTTCTGAAATTTACTTGGAATGTTGAGAGAATTCAGGTTGAACAATGAAATATAAGTCACAGAATTACTCCGTAACACGAAAGTTCTATAGTTTAAATGATGGTCCTAGAAGTGGTCCTGATTTGTATCTGTGAAGCATTTCATCAATAATTTGAGAAATATAAACTAGAAATTGATTACAATTTGGTTTGAAGGAAAACTGCAGTATTGGCTAAAATTTGTGAAATATAAATTTGCAAAACATAAATTTGCAAGTTTCTTCATTTTACAAATTCAAAACTTATGAAATCATAATAAGGGCATTGCAAAGGCTTAGAAGCTGTTTTTAAAACAATTAACTATAGGAAAATTAAAATTTAATGTTGATATTTGAATAAGTGTCCACTAATATCTGAGTTATAACAAATTGTTAAATATAGATTGTATCTATTCAAATCAGATATAAAATGTTTTGTACCTTCATGATTTTCAGAATTTCAGCATAAAATGGATATTTTAAACAACAATCCTGTCAAAATTACAAGTTACAGGTTAATGAAATTTTAAAAGCTGGATTACAACAGTTTAATATATTAACATCTTTTAAAATGGATCCTTCTATTCTTTTGACTAGCAATTAACTATCAGGGTATCGAGAACCTCCATGACCCCAATATTTCTATTTTTGTTCTCCATTGAGACAAGAGATCTCTTCCCCACACTATGGTAGGATTTATACAGTGAAGGGACGAATAGTTGTTTTTTCCCTTCCCGGCCCTGTAATGAGAATCATGTGCTCACTTTGCAAACACAAGACAGCTCCTTCAACGCCTGTAAGAGACTTCAAAGGTGTTACTGAACTCTAGTGTTTTGGCCAAAACATGTAAGATATCACTGAAAGCAGTTCTTGAAGTCCCCCCCACCTCCTCTTTGCAGCATTGGATTCATGCATGGATGGTGAGGAGGGGGGAGCTGATGGAGCCGCTGGAAGTGCAGTGGAGTGGGCATGCCGTGGATGGGGCACACCGCAGCCCAACACCTTGAGGCAAGCTCATGTTTGAATACAGAGCATATCACTTATTTCACTAATATCTCCTGGACATGCATTCACCATGCAAGAGGCAGAAGTTCAATTACAACACTCAGGGGAAACAATGTCTACCCAAATGAGCTTACTGCCAATGGTAATGCCTGTCCGGAAGCTTTGGTCTGAATGGATGCTGCATTGAGCTTTAAATTATTAGGTTTTAATATTCATGATGCATTGAGGAGAGAGAATCAAAGTCTAGCAGCTGTTAGGTGTCCAACACGTACAGATGGATCCAGTGTGGTATTGAAGAAAGGTACAGAGCCATGTGTATAGCCTCTAACTCCTCCAGCACATATTTTGACAAGGCTTTGAAGGATGATATCAGTTCCACTTTGCATAATTGAAAACAGCAATTCTGAAAAGTGGCAGATCGGAGCTTAGAGGCAACCACTGGCAAATAAAAGCCTGTCTGGTTCCTCTAAAAACCTGCCCCCAGGCAGTAGTGTATTACAAGTCCACTTCCCTATATAGGAGACACAAATCAGAAATTTGTATGATCAGAAATGCAAAGCAAGAAATCAGAGCCATGCTTGGAAATTGTGAGATCTGAGGAATAGTAAAATGTGCATCTTTACTTAAACAGGTATATTTGTCATGTTATTTTTAAACAGCTTATCACTGTGGCTCATCTTTCATCAGACATCTCTGTTGTTTACCAAGTGCGTGTAATTTTGCTTTACTTTCATTTTGCCGGTTGATGTCACAAGCTAGATTCAACTGGTATACACACATAGGTCTTCATCCCACACAGGCTTAAATCCACCAGTGCAACTTCAGGCAGAGAATGGTGGGTGCCTGCATGAGGAAGCTCTTTTCCGTCATGGTAAATTAACAGGAAGTGAGATGACCCCTGTACTGCTTTACCATTAGACCATATATTTTAAATTCAACATTTTTCAAAACACTATGGCTGATTCTCCCTTTCTAATAAAGAAAATGCTGACATTCATTCTGACATTGTGCTCCCTTTTTTCCTTTATGATTTCTTACCTCAAAAAGAAAAAAAATGGACGCTTCATCTACTGCCTGCTCTGTGAAAAGTAAAGTGACTGTAGCTGAGGGCACTGCAGCCACAGCTCTCCCACCCTCTTCATGCAGGTAGTCCACCTAATCTGGAGACTGGAGGCTGAATGCTGGCATAGGTTACTCCAGTTCTCCTGTGCTAAAGAGTCCTGCTAGAAAGAGAATATTCCCAGTGAAGAATTATGTCCATTTTACACTCTTCTTGGCACAAGAAAATACATCTTGTAAACTAGTTTTTTTCTCAGTCCTGCACTGTTATTCTCAGTATTTTATGGTTTGCTTTTATAAAATGCATTCTCTGATATGTGCTATTTCTGCTATGAGGGAAGCAGGTACTGCTCTTAGGATCACTGGTATATCTGCCCTGTTTTCTAGAAAGAGGTTTTAGTTCATTCTAACTCCACTTTGTCAATATTTCCCTAGAGCCTGGACTTGCACTTTAAATGGAACACTTTATTCTCTAGTGAAATGATATTTTATCATATCCAGGCAATTTCAGGGGTATTTGGTGAGCCATGCTCCATGCTTTTAATGGGTTCACATAAAAGTATAAGTCTGCTTATAAATCTTTTCTGTGTGCTTCTCAGTGCAGCTCTATATATTCCTGAAGAAAAGGGAAAACACATTTCCAGGCTTTAAAGAAACTACACGTGTTCTTTTATAAACGATCAATTTTGTAGCAAGTTTTAAGGGAAATTCTGCTTTAACACCAGAGCAAAAAATTAAAATAAGCTTTACAGAAGATTGTACTGGTCTTTTTATTTTCAGGATGCATGTAATTTATTAATTTTTCTATGATGTCCAAGTACAGAGGAAGGATTAAGTAGGTAAAGAGAACAAAAATTTATGAAATATGAAACCTGAGGAAGACATAGACTTACTTATGTTGCAGACAACATAACGTAAGGGAGAAAAGAGCAAAATAAACTCAGGTCTTCCAAAATTCTGTAACAGAACCCCTTCATGTTAGCATTGCTATAAAAAAATCTTTTGTGTCATTAGGAAAATTTTCTGGCTGATAGTTTATGATCAGCTCTTTTTAAACACACAAATTCTACAGGAAAAGAGCCTTATAAATATATTTTTTAATCTCAGTCTTATATGATTAAAATTTACTCAAGTACCAGTCAAAACCAAAAGCACATTACCTCTGAAGTTATATTCTTTTTCATCCACTGTTTTAAAGCTTTAGGTCTTTCCAATTTACTTGAGGTATTTCCAAGTTATTTACCGCTGTGGTGCTTAAGTGCCACTATCTGATGATTCCTTTTGCTGTAAATTGATTCTTTGTACCTAGTCAGATGTGTGAACCTTCCTACTGTGCACCTAAATACACTGAGAAATTGTGTGAGGATTCATGACTATCACAAGCAGCAAAAAATGTCTCAATCACTCCCAAAATGTAAGGGGTTAGGAAGCAAATTGGTGACTCCAGTTTAGCTCTTCAGTCTCTACAGGAAGATTAGATAGGGGTTTCTTCTCAGCTTTGAAAAAATCCATACTGTTCAGATGAAACAAGAAAAGGCATATTCTGCTTAACATTAACCTTGTCATCATTTTCCCCTCTCTTTCCCATTCTGTCTTTTCCTTATAAAGCCATTTTCTGTTGCATCTTGAAAAATGCCAGGTCTTGAGAGGATGTTGCTTATTTCTGTTCACATATGAAGGAGGGTGTCCTTTACTTTCATTACCTCTTACTAGGACTGATTCTGAAATATTACCATATTACCATTATAGTGATAGTTTACTTACATAAAGCTAAGACACTTCTTCTCAGTGAGGGCAACATTTTAGATTAATATGAATTAAAATCTCTGAGTAATAAACTCAAGATTAATTCTTCTATCCACTATTATCATCTGAAGCATAGTGATAGTAATTTTCAGGACTGATAGGAGTTTTTTTTGTTTTGTTATTGATAGGGTTTATTTTTTGCTACTGTATATAGACATATGTAATAACTGTGGCTGATTTATTTTGATGGGTGGACTTTAAGCACCTTTAATACAAAACATATTTGTTGTCGACAGTTTTACTAAGAAATTATTTAGAATGAGGAACTGCTAAAATAGGCTTTTTTTAGCTAAACTATGTTAGGGTTGAGACGCCATAAGCAAGAATATTGTCTCTAAAATAAAAACAGTGTTATGGTCACGATGAACATGTTTGACATGACAAGCAGTCTGAGNACTTTTTCTGGAAAAAATAATTTTCTAAAATAAAAAGACAACTTATTTTTCCTGCACTGAAACTTTGGGAACCTGAGGAATACATCAGGTTTTCTCAAGTTTCAGTCCTAGAAATTCAACGTTTGGGCCTCCATGCTGTAAGCTCGCATTTCTTAAGACTCATTAGCAAGAATTAATTTTGCTCATGCTTGACACTTTGTTTTAGTAAGAGTTGGGAGATACTGGGCAACACGGTATTTTACACTGAACTGAGAAGAACCAACCATTCTCCTACTGTTGTTTAGTACAAGTAGATAGTTAGAAGAAGCAATAATGGAGTGTACACACAGGCTCATTTTTATGGGATGCTTGACATGACACAAAATCTTTTGCCAAAGTGGTTAAGAGCGGTCAAAAGAAATAAATAATCTTTCCTAAGAAATTCTCAAGTTTTGAAAATTATAAAACTGGGAATAAAAACAAAGATGTGAAAAGCTCTGTATTGTTCCATGAAAGACACCCTTCAGTGCTTGGATGTGGCAGAAAAGAATGGATCAGGCATCACTTTGTTAGGTATAACAGCTCTCCCTTGTTTTCCAGGGTCTGTACTGAGGTGAACTGGAACTTTTGCCTGATTTTTCATTACTATGACATGCTGGAGAAAATAATTCAGTGGCCTTCAGAAAGTTTCAACCACTCAAAGTATTAAATGTCCAGAGAGTCAACTAGAACAGAACATGAAGGTTAAAAGAAACAAAGAAATAAGTTGCCAACAATGGCTTTTGGGATTTAGTTCTACTTGAGAGATAGGATGGTGGTTTACAACCAGCTGAACAGGTCAGCTCAGGTTTCTTTTCTTGTGTTGACATAGCAAGAAGACAAGTTTATGTATTAGGATTTCCTGATGGATAAACAGAACAAAAACACACTTTGACCCTCAAAGGGTTACAGCTTTAAATCTACGTGCATGACCTGTGTGAATCTGTTCACTATAAAATGTTACATGGCTGTGGTGTCATCAGTGACTCCAGTAAAAATGTGTGTGCATTTCTGTATGCATCTCCTTTTTTTATTAAACCAAATAAAGAGTTTTGCATTCATTTTGTGATATCAGGTGTGCTTCTGGGTATGTAAATGTCTGCATATGAATGCATATCTCCATGTACATTTACCCATTAGTTCTTCCAGGTTTGCACATTAACAGATATGTGATTAAAATCTTTTTCCTCACTGAAGAAAAAAAACATTACATGACATTTATATAATTTAACCTAATTAATGTCTAATATAATTTGACCACATTGTTATCCTCTAATTTCTCTACATATATAATTGTTAGATTCAGTAACAGAAAAAAAAATTAAAGCATTTGGAATCAGTTAGAATTTTAAACTGAATAGAATATATACCTGGGAAAATAGAAAGGCAGATTTCTGGCTTCTACATGGAGGGTGTTAGCTATGCTGTCACCCTTAAGTAGATATTAATTCAAATTTTTCCACCCTGAAGAAATATTACCAGCCAGATGCCACATAACTAAACAAGACAATTGCTCATTTACATGGTAATATCAAAATTGAAAGAAAAAAGTAGTAATTTCCATATGCAATACTCAATATCAACTTTGATTAAAATTGATCTTATTTTAAATTATTTAAATAAGGTAGCTCTACTTTGATCATGAGAGCTCATTTTCAGAGTGAAGACTTCATTCCAGTCTTGATGCCCTAATTAAATATGATGGCCTGAATTAGCATTCATCTGCTTATTATATTTGTCACATCTTAACCAAAAATATATCACACCTCAAACCACCCTGACCTCACACTCCTAGAGCTGGGAAGTCTCACAGGTGTTCAGAAAGAGAGTTCAGCAGTTCAACTACAATTTATTTGTTCTTAAAGCCTGCAATATTTGTATGAAAATCATCAGCAATACCAGAACAGGGATCACGTTTAATTTTGAAACTTTAAATGCAAGTGCACATGAACTTCTACAGCAGAGTGGAGTTTAAGGACTGTCTGTTCAGTATGCCTGACAGTCAGTTTTCTTGGAAAACTACTTCAAGGCTTTAGCTGGAACTTGGCTGTTTTATTCCACTGAAGCTTGTGTCACTGAATCCTGAGTGGTTAACAGACATGGAAAAGACTGCCATCTTGTTTACTCCTTGGCACTTAGTTCTTACTGAGTAACATCTGGCCCCAGAAAAAATTCTCAGGCAAGGAACTCAGCAGACATGCAAACAATCACAGGAGAATATCAAGTAAGAGTACCAAGTGTCACAGAATGGGACTTAGTTCTGAAAATATCTGATTTTGAAATACTTGAAATAATTTTCATGTAATGCAGTAGATGATCAACCTGTAATAAAAAGATAAATAAAAAATAAGGCAACTGCACTCTCCACAGAAACATGAATTATAAAACAATATGCTAAAATATTTAAGCCTTTCTAGTGATTGATTTTTGAATTTGTTTTACAGACACAGTCATGGAGACAAATAGGTATTTTTCTGCTGAATAGTGAGCTCACATAACTGCCCTGGCAGAAGAAGATGTGAAGTTCCCATTATCAGCACTTGTGGTGTGACTGTTGTCTGGTAGACTGCTTTCCCCAATAGCTTCACTTAAGCAAGTTGTGAAAATGCAAACTGACAATAGAAGACAGGAAATTCAAATAATTTCAAAGTCCCAAATCTGGAAACAGAGGAAGAAGGGGAATGTTTGTCTTCCTAATAGCTCATGAAGAAGAAAAATGGAGGAATATACTTATGTCTGATCTTGAACCACTTTCTCAGATAATGGGGATTCTTTAATTTTTATAAGCTAATGAAGAGAATTCTGTTGTCTGATGGAAAGCTAGAAGGGTGTTAACACTTTTTCCCAACAGTAAGTGTGGAGGAAAAACTTTCATTCTGTGAAAAACCTGGGGTTTGTTTTCACTGAAAATGCCATGCAGCTTATATCTAATCAATTAATTAAAAGAAAAAATAAAAAGCATTCATTTTCATTTGTACTTGTTATACAAAGTGTCATTGTAAACTTTGGATCATCAAGTTTTTATTTTTAATAACTACCACAATGACATTTTTCTCCTGTTGAAAAAGATTTTTAAAAAGTTTTGAAAGTATTTATAGGTTTTAGTTTTATATGAAACAATCAGGATGAAATACTTTAAATAGTATTCATCATATAAACTATAGCTTCCATGTATCTGAAAAATAAATACAAAAATGTAACATTATTCTGCACATATTGACCCCAAGAGCATGAGAGTCCTAAGACTAAGCCATTATTCCCTTAGGTTAAAGCTGGCATTCTTCCTGAACTCCAGAAATCTTTGGGCTGCGATATTCTAAATTGTATTTAAACTCTTCTATAGATAGCAGAGCAGTGGTAAGATGCCAGACGTAACAACATGTCCATTCAGGCACCCAGGAAAAACACCAAGTGAGAAGCATACTTAATTTAGAATCGAGAAATGTGAAAGCAGGATATTATCTTCTGTAAATCGACATCCAAGATCTGCTGCACCTCTAATTCTACTCCACTCCTAAACAAAATTAAATAATACTGCACACCATGTGAATCTTGTTAGAATTTGGATTTGCAGAAGTGGGAGCAGAGGAGAATGGAAATATTTCTCTCATTATCTTTAACGGGTAACTCTGGAAAAGACTAATAGTATTGAGCATTCCTGGCAGGAAATCTTTTATGTTATACAACCAAAATATTAATATTACCTTTACAAAACAAATTGACAAGATTACTTCAATTTGTTGTCAGTTGTTTTAGCAATTATTAATTTTCTTATTAACATTATATATGAAAGCTACTGATGCAGCAGGACTTAAAAATGTGTTAGCAAAAAAGGAATTTTACTACATTCTTATGAAATCTTGGTAATTTAATGCAATAGGTTCATCCAGAAGAAATTTGGCAGTGGATATTGGAATTTTCCCAGCCTTGATACCATGCAGATATTCATGAAACCTAACAGTGAAAAAAGATAGAGTACCTAATTAGAAGTCATTACAGTAGACATATTGTGTATGAATTGTATGCTGTTTTTGATGTTTGGGAGCCTGGATGTGCTCTACTGCGGCTATATTTATAGATTTCATTTATTTCCCGGACATTTACCCAGTAAGAGCAGTATTTGATTTAAGAGATTTCTTACAGACGAGAACAGCTTTATCTTCAAAGTAAGATGCCAGAACCTGCCCATAAAAAGCTTTGGGTTCAGCCAGTCAGGCCATGTATCCTTTTCAACCAATGCCACCCTCTTCTGGAGTCTGTACCCTGAGAAAATACAGCTCCAAGAAAGTCTATGTTGCAACAACTTTACACCACAGTCACACTATCCTTTTGATGGTTCTGATAACAGGTGGTGGTGCTATCACCACCCAGATGAAATCAAGCCCTGTTGACATGGTAATGATTTTGAGTATTGGAATTAAATTTGGTTTGCACAGTCAAGATGAATTTATGGTTTACTTCTAAAGTAAACTACCAATGTCTTCCAATGCCATTTGTTACATTTAGTCCCTTGGTTAAAATTGGACATTAAGGACATTTTGTTTTTCTGAGCTTTTTTCCCCTTAGTGTATGGAGAATGGCTGCTGATTAATAATTTTTTTCTCTATGCTTTCTACAGAACTTCTAAAAATGAGAGTATGTTTTCTCCCCTTATTTGTTATAAAGTTGCAAGGTGAAACACTAAGCAAGTTCACATATTAGGAGCATTGAGAGGTCTGAGTATTTTGGCTACTTGGATTTGAAGAGAAGAAATAATTTAAATCACATACTCATTTGTTAAAAGAATTAAAATATGTAAAAATTCATGCACAATTGGTAGAAACTAAAGGGTAATCTGTGAGAAGGATTGTCAAGAGGTTAAGAAAGGAGAAGCTACTAGCTAACCTGTTTGGTTTAAAGATAAAAGCTGTACAAAAATAATTTAGTATCTCCAGATGGGACCCATCATTTCTCCACACAACATATTCATATTTTATATTTACAATGTACTTCTCTGAGATGAAAGTCAAGATCAGTAACAGGGGAGTCTATTTAATAAAAGGTTGCCTTGTGGAAATATCGCAATAGCTCCCAATTTTTTTCCTGAGACAAAGTCTTTGGAAACATGATATTTTGAATTCTTATACCATATGCATAGAAATGAAGGGATATCTCCAATTCTCAGGGACAGTAGAAACTTTCCCTAAAGAGGTAAATCTTGTCTGAGAAGGTTTTTTTCAGAAGAGAGGAGAGGAGAGGAGTAAATCACCCTGAAATAATAAGTGCAAGAACACTATTTCATGTATTTGCAGTGCATAAAATCCTAGAGCATAAGATGATGATTAAAATATAATTTAAATGTACCAGCTCTTCTCCACTTGTTCCTACCTACAAATATATGTGGCTGTTAATCCTTTATCAATCTTTCTTCATCAGTAATTATATGAAGGGAAAGTTATTTTTTGCTGTAGGTTCTCTTTTCTCTTCTATGGCAGTGTTTATCTGTGAGAAAATGATACAATATGATGACTTTTTATAATTCAGTGTCCCAGCTTCAATATACTATATAAAGTGACAAGCAATCTTCCTTGAGATTAAGGCATAAAATGCCAACTAGGTGTTTACAAGATTTCTCCATAAATCCAGTTTCCATTGGCTGCTCAGTTTTTGACATCTTTTTATGCTATCAGAATAAAAGTCAGTGGACTATAAAGGCGGAGCCAGAAGCTCACAAAGTGAATAGCATTAGTTGACTTCAGCTGAATATTTCATTCCTGTAATTTTGATGTGGCTCTAATATAACTTCAAGCCTGAACTCTTAATCTGAAAATAGATCTTTGGGGTGAATTTGGAATAAGCCTGTTTAAAGACCTAGACTTCCACTGAACACCAATATGATTTTATTAGCTTTGTTTGGGGAGAAACCATGACATTTTATGTAACAGTATTTCTTTTTTCTGGGACAATGGTCCTTAACTGAATTAGTCAGAGCTACTAAGAGTGATGAAAAACAAAATCGTAGCATCAAAGGCATATACCAACAGAAATGTATAGCCCTGCCCAGAGAGAGGGTGTGAATGTGAAAATTGATGGCTGGAATGTACCTGGTTTTATCACCAGTCAGTGTGGTTTCAGAGGAAAGCAGAAGATTCATAAGCTTCATGTAAAAAGGACTGTTACTATTTCTATCAAAACTCCTCTAACATTCACTGGGAAATCAACATAGAAGGATAGGATTATAAAGGGGCCATCCCTTCCCCCCTTCCCCCCAGGAACTAGAAGAGCTGCTTGGACAGTGAAGAGTGAAGGAGACTGTCCAGTAATGCTCTCCAGATTGCATAGTGGACTTTCTTCTAGTACAAAAGGGTGTTTACAAGAAAGATGGAACAAACTCCTTAGCAAGACCTGCTGTAACAAGAAGTAATGGCTTTAAGTTACAAGTCGGTAGATTCAGACTATTCAGCTATAGGGAAGACATTTTTTTACCATTAGGCAAAACACTAGCACAGGATGCCCAGACAGCTGGCAGATGCCCCATCCCTGGAAGCATTCAAGGTCAGATAGGATGGGGACACTGTGCAAACTGATCTAGTTGAATCTGATGACCTTTAAAGGTCTCTTCAACCCAAACCACTCCACAGATACCTAACGAGATACAATATTTCTCTGAAATGACTTGGTGCAGTGAGGCGTTATACTGCCCTTTACTATTAAAGATTACTCAATCTGTCTCTAAGTTTGGGTATTTGGGAGACAACATATTCTTGCTTTACTTTATGCATTGCTATCAGGAAAACATGGTCATATTTTAAATTATGTCTACATTTTGTATATGGCAAAATGTGAACTTTGAGAGTGACAACACACTAACATAGTTAGTACGAACCTCATAACGAAATTGCCAGTAAGCATCCATGCAGAGATGAGTTCTTTCTTGAGACACTAATTGGATGTGTTTCAGACAATTTCTTTGAGGATATGCTTATGCTTAAACAGTATTTGGTTTGGAGAGCCTCGTCATTGAGCCCATAAGCAAACACAGCCTATTTTCAGATAAAATGGGTGAACTGTCAAGGTGAGATTCCATTAATTCAAGGTTACATCAATCTTAAAAGCTTTCTTTTCACATCACTCAGTTAAGAATGATAGGAATTTATAATCCTTTCTATTTTCATGTCTTTTCTCTCTCTTCTAATATATGAATAAATTCTTCATTCAGATTAAATGAAACATAAATAAAGCTTTAAAAATTGAGTTAACATTTGGTCAACATATAAACTGATGATACTTCTGACATTGGAATGATGAAGGGCAAGGTAAGGCTCCCTAAATACATTCACACAATGAGTATCTTTAGACTTGGTGGGGAGAAGGTGGTAGTACAATAAGCATGGGGTGAAGCAGGAAAACACCTGGCACAGTAGCCTGGTGCAAAGAGTAGCAGAGACTCCATTCTCTTGTTCTGGGAGACAGATTTATAACATGTTGGGGGGTTGAATTTTCCCT